>VDFB02075262.1:152060-170732 GCA_007258455.2 Sequoia sempervirens
CACCATCTGAGACGTGACGGGGTCACTTCTCAAATTAGCCTGGGTGTCTGATGCAAGAGCATCTAGTGGTGTAAGGGCAATCTTGCATTGCCCAAAAATAGTTAAATTTCAAGTTTCTCAATTTTTAGATGTTCTTACATTTTTGGATACCCTTTTCATCATAATGAAATTCCCAATTTATAGTTTTTATTTTCTATTCCTGGGTTGAAAGATATTGCAGTTTAGTTTCCCATATTTGCACCTGAAAATCTTCCAAGTTAGATTTGAGGCACTTAGAGTTCGTGGATCAGCCCCTGAAACTCTTGCCAAAATTGGTTTATAGTGGATTTCTGCTGCTATTGACTTGAGACCTTCCACACCAAACTGTTCGCAAATCGAGTCCCATCAAAAGTTATGGCCCCAAGAAGTTGGTGCACTTTCTAGAAGATACAATTGCAAATGTTCTTTTGAATTTGAACTTCAAGTTGTAATTTTTCGCCAAACCTACCTAAACTCAAATTTGAATGTTGTTCTAGCTCCAAACTAAGGAGGAGCTCTATTTATGGGCAGGTTTCTAATTTTTGGGTAATTTTTTTTTGGGGACAAGCTCGCATATTGCGAAAGGGTGATTTTGTAGCTTTCTGTAACTTGCATGTGTTGTAGAACTTGGGGATTTAAGATCCTCTATATGTAAGAAGCTCCATTTTCTGAATAATAAAATTATTCTCTTGTTTGTGGGTTATTTTCTAAGTCTCAGGTTGCGCCCTCATCAATCTTCTTATTTGAATCTATAAACTCTTCCAAGACAATAAATCTAAAACTCCTCTTTTATTTATTTTTATTTAATTTAAACCTCTTGTTATCGTTTAAACATCAAATATCCTCCACCAAGTTAATTAACACCCATAAACCAAACCAAATCCAACAATACCCATTTTAGTGTTGAAAGAATGAGGAAAACATGTGTTGTCATTGTTGTCAATGCTACTTGGTGATTATTAGGATGGTATGAAGAATACTCTGCTCAGTTGAACTGATTCATAGTTAAGTACTTTGGCTATGTGTTTATGTTGATAGATTTTTCTCTCTGTGCCCTCTGAAGATTGGTTCACAATTTATCGCACATACAGATCCTTCTTCAAAACTCCAATGTTTTTTTTGTGGATGATATTAGTACCTAAATCCATAATTTTAGTTGGTCTAGATGAATGGTTTAAAAGTTGCACATGACATAAGTTCTATATGCAAAATGTTCCTAGTTTTTAGTGCAATGTGCATGACCTTTTCTATCTGCACTTCTTCATGAGTGTGTTCTTGGCCTTTTGGTTTTGGGATGATGTTTTCATTAGTTTGTGGGTTAAAATTTCTAGCTGGCATAATATTTTGTGATCCACGTTTTCTATGTATGATGATCAATGGAAGGATTCTATTCTAGGTCTTATGCCTAGCTGACCTAAAATATGTAAAAGGTTGTGGAGATCAAAATGTGAATGTAGGAAGGAGCTAATATAGGTCCATGTTGACCTATATCTCACAAGTTTGTGGTGCGAAGGTATTTGAATTTCGATTGGGGGCAACCAAGGCATGTTTTATATTCCCTTTGGAATTATCTAATTAGGCTGACCTAGTTTGTGTTTTTAAGGATGCTCATGTATATATATAGAAGATCATTTTGAGAGTAAGTGTGAGTGGTGTGCTCGTGATGTGATCCGAATGCAAGAAGCAAATAAATTTTTTGCAGAATATTGAGAAAAGGATATGTGAATATAATTTAGAGCAGATATTTGTGTCTTATATTAGGCAAAGTGGTTTGGATCAGAATCTTGAGCTTGAAAGGAACTAAATTCAACATATGACAGATGTATTTTGTATCAGTTCAAAACTTGGTTGTGTAGCCACCTTTCTTATCTTACTTTTTGCTGTGAATATTGAGTTCACTTGGATAGTGAGTCCCCCTGGCAATGAGCCTTTATGCAATATTTTATGACTGATCATACTATATTGTGAGCTAATCCTCACCGTGGTTTTTCCCATATTTGGTTTTCCACATAAAAAATTATGGTGTTCATGTTTTGCATGTGTTATGGGTTGTTTATGCTTTGATTTCTGTTACTTGCTAAGTATGCTATGTTAATTGGATGGTTGGTAATTAAATGATTTTTTGGAATATTGATTCACCCCCCTCTTAGTATTTTGGGTGTTCAACATTTAGACATTAGGAACCTCTCATCCATAATATCATCATGCTAACTCAACCTTCATATCCAAAATCCACCATATCCAAACCCAAAAATCCACCAAAATCAATTCCCAAATTCCACCAAATACCTTCAACAAAATATCATTATTCAAACCTCCAACCAAATCCATAAATCTCATCTAATTTTTTATCCTAAAAACATCATCCATCTATTCATTATAATCCAAATTCCACAAGCAAGAAAGAACATGGAATAAGATAACAACAATTTTTTTACAAGTAGCTATTGCTATTATACCCAAGGCCAAATCTTGAGACACCAAATACATCATGAGATAATTGATAAGAAATAAAACCTTATAAGCCAACTTGAACATGATGTTGATGATTCTATCCTTTTTGATCAAGAAAAATATTATCCCTATGATGATAATGAGATTCTTGTGGATCAAGATGAACTCCCTAGATACTTAGATGAAATTCTTATAATAAATTTGGGAACAAACTCTTATATCCTATTTATTACACATCAAAAGCTATATTGGTAATCCTCAACACATATTCATTAGGCATCCTTCTCTTACCTTTGACAAGGGAAACCAATCTTTCATCCATGACCTTATTTTCAATTCCATATCCCAAAAATCTTCTTCACAAGAGTGTCTTGTAACCTTTTCCTCCTATTTGAACTCTTTATCTTGAAAACCCTTGGAATCCAACTTAACTCAATCTCAAAATATATCAAAAAAATATCATTTAGTGAATTAATCCAAGGAACATTATAAAATATTCTTAAAATTTAATGTACAAACAAAGCTATGTCATTCCTCACATCACTAATCTTACACCATCAAAATTTCCCATTAACTATGCAATCCTCAATCCCAAATCCCTCAAATCCACCATCCAAAAGCATAAAAACATCCTTCCACCATCCATGTGTGAAACTCAAAAAGTACCTCCATGCATTAATAATTAACACATAAAATGTAACTCTACCCTTATCTTATCTAAGAAATATGTCAAGAGCTTTTTCAAAAGTATTTCCACACATGTATTCTTCTTTGTTAGGAGACAAATGTTGCTACTAATCCATCTCATCATCCCCTAGTATCCCAATATCCAAACATCCATAATAATCCATCATGCTCCCTATTACCTTAAGAGATAAATATCTCTACTAATCTACCTCATGATCACATATTATCTCAAAATATAAGCATCCCTACTAATCCACATTATGATCTACTATTATCTCCAAATACAAGTACCTTGACTAACCCCCCTCATGATCCCTACCAAATCAAGATCCAAATATCGTTAAAAATGATCCTTGTGATCCCTTATCATCTTAAGATCAAACAATTCCTATCCAATGCATATCCAAACCTTCATGTATATAAGATCTAGTTTTCTCATTATCAAGGAAACTATAATGAATTCCACTCCTTACACATCAAATAAAAAAACCTTATCATATCTTTGAAGTAGTGAATATCCCATTGGAAATTGTACCTAACAAATTATGCATTTTCAAGGCCAAGGGTTAGGCCTTCATGTGAAAGGTATATTTCAACCCATAAATATTGAATAAAATAAAAGATTTTAGGGACTTAGATACAAATCCAATGACAAAACATTGATAGTACATCATTCAACACCAAAACAAGTACCTATCATTGTTATGATAAAAATTCCATTACTACCAATCCATTAATTGACCCCATATTTCCCATTCTTCCTATCACTTCCCCTACTAATCATGTCATTGATCTTATCCATATATCACCTACGATCCCCAAACATGATAAAAAAATGTACACATAGATTGACTTATTCCAACATGATGAATCCATCACCTAACTCATGGGATGTCAAGATAATCTCTCCCCATACACTCATACCTTCAATTTTGGAAGTAATTTGGATGCCAAAATATATAAAGTAAAAAATTCACACAAATCCAATGATAACCATGTCACCAAATGTAGACATGAAAGAAAAAATTAAAACTAGATTTCAAATTATAAAAAAATCAAATAGGCCAAAAAGGCCCATCAAGAAAAAGTAAAACACCAAAATAATGCTAAAGAAAAAATAATGCATTCAAATAGTACATCCAAATATACTCCAAAATCTACCAAAATTCCTTCATCCAAACATGCCTATCCTTCATCCTAATCCAATATTCCTCCATCTAAACCTAAGAATCCCCATATTTCAAATCCTAAATATATTTTGGGGACTACATATCCAAATCAATAATTATTTTTCCTCCATCCCTGAATCTATTTTGGGTCCATATCTAAAAATGTTCAAACCAAACTCCCCCATCTAAATCCATACATCTAAACTCATATACTAATCCAATGTTCCACTTTTTAGCATAGTGTGTAAAAAAATTAACCCTAATTTCCTTTGTGTTGGAAAAATGAAGTACATCCCATTTTGTCATTTTGTGTTGTCATTGATGTCACCATGGTATATGAGTTGCAACTACAAGATCAATTTTGAATTTGTTCTTGTATTCTAGTCTGGTATCTGAACTGGTATAATTTTTATATCCTCTACTATTTTGGTCCACAATCCTCCACCGTTGATAGTTGGTGTTTTTAGTTTTGTGAAATGATTTATGGATTCTGGAAGCACATTCATTCAACATCTCACATACTCAGATGATCATATGGTGTATTGGTATTACTCTATTTTGCTATTAGGTCTATCCTTGACCGACCTAATGAATGAGTTGTGTAATGGTGAATTAATTTTTGTTATGCGGATCTATGGGTGACCTATCTTAGGTTCATGCTAACATGATGTAGCATGTTGGGAATTTTTGTGAATGCCTAAAGCCAACAATTGGTATTTTTGGTAAATACGAAGTGCGTCTAATTAGGCTGACCTAATTGATGCTTGCGGAGAAATTAGATATATATATATTGGATAGTTTTTGAAAATTGGAAGTGAGATGAGTGTGTTGTGAATGTGAATGTGAAGAAGAGTTAATATGATGAAGTGTGTCAAGTCAATTTACTGAGCTTCATTGGAATTGAATTTGTACTCACTAGGTGTACTTTATCAGTTCATTTTCTAACTGTAAGCCATTTTGTCATTGTAATTTTGTAGGAAGTGAGCCTTTGTATTTGGACAGTGAGTCTTGGCAGTGAGCCACCCCATTTTGTAATATATTATAACTAGTTATACTATATTGTGAGCTAACACTCATAATGGTTTTTCCCATTTTGGGTTTTCCACGTAAAAATCATGGTGTTCGTGTGTTTTATGATTTCATGCTTTGTTAATGCTCTTACTTATTTTTGTTGTTGTATGCATTGGAATAATTGGATGGTGTCTAATCATAAAATTTAAGAAGATACTGATTCACCCTCCCTCTCAGTATCTTGGATATTCAACAATTGGTATTAGAGCTTGGTTCCTCCAAAAAATCCTAACTCAAGGGAGATCTTGAAGATGGAAGAAGTGAATGATAAAGAAGAGCTCCAGACTACCCTTGGAGATCTTGATAAAGTTGAAAGAGAAAATAGAGATTTGAAAGAGAATCTTGAAGATGCAAATGAATGTGTTTGGAAATTAAAAGAGCAATTGAAAAAGTTCAAAGAAAGGCATAGGGAAGTAACTGATCAGTTGAAGAAGGCTAATGAAGAAATGCTTGAAAGTGCAAGTAGAGGAGAAGAAAAGTATTGAAGAATGTCTAAACAAATTGGTACAAAGAAAGTCTGATGAGTGTACCAAGCTTGAACAAGAAGTTGTGAACCTGAAAGTGGATCTAGAGAAGGAAAAAATCTGTGAAAACAATTTCAAATCCAACTGTGAAAGGCTTGATGAATTAATTTCAGGACAGAAGTTTAGCAAAGACAAAGGTGGCTTGGGAATAGAAGGAGGTAAAAAATCTAAGGACAACCAAAAGACTTAGAATATAAGGAAAGCAAAAAGAAAATTCAAGGAACTTTGCTAGGAGACCACCTGTGAGACAGCCTAATGCACAATGGTATCCTTCCTTTAATGGCACTTGTTTTTCATGCAACAAATTTAGTCACAGGGCAATAGAATGTAGGAGTAGAATGAATCAGTTTCCCAGTTCCTTCATTGGTCAATGTTTTGCATGCAAAAGAATTAGACATAGGGAAAGTGAATGGAGAACCTTAATGATGAATCATTTTAATGGGGGGAGAGTGAATCAATCCTTCAATGGCTATTGTTATACTTTTAACAAGTATGCACATAAAGCTAATTAGTGCAGAACAAGATTCAGTGGAAGTCAATCTAATCAGAGAAATATTATCTGATATAACTGCAACAAACAATGACATATCTCAAGAGTTTGCAAAAGCAAGAAGGATAAGGAGACCAATTTGGTAGAAAAGAATGAACCTGTGAAGAAGGTTGAAAAAGATGAGATTAGGCAAGAAATGAATAAGATATGGAGGAAGAAAGAAGAGACTGAGATAATAGATGCATCTATTCCCTCATCTAGTACAGACAATTCCTCTAGGAACTAGACCCAGCAAGGTCTAAGGGGGAGCTTTAATAGAAAATCACTTGAACCCCCTAATGTTCAGCATGTCAGTCTTTGGCATGAAGATATGTTGTAAGAAATGATAAGATAGAGGTTATGTAAGTGGAACTGGAAGAAAATATGAAGGAATGATCTTTTGCAAAGAAAATTAGGGTTTTTTTGTGCAGAGAAGAAAAGTTTTTAGTAGCTTTTTGAAATCTACCACATTTTATGTGAATTAGGGTAGATCATCATTTTATAAAGAAAATGTGTAAGGCATTTTGATCACCCGTGCATTTGAAGAAATCGAAGAGCCTTTTTGGAGCGTTCTTGAGGAAATTTGGAGTTCGAGCCATGCAAACCCTAGTTTTGGTTCTTCGTGAAGAAAGAGGTATTTTAATTTTCTAAGCAGTTGTGGTTTGTGTTGTTTGAGGTGTTTGAATTCAAAATTACAAGAATGGAAACCCCTGTAGTCGTTAAAGTATCGGAGACCGAGACCATCTTATAGCAAGTATTCCTTGAAAGTTTTCGAAGACGACCCCATGGGTGCATTCTCATCAATCCCTCATGGAGTTATGTCGATCGAGGACACAAGGATGTATATTCGAGTAAAGACTAAGGAATTCGATCACACAAAATTGATTGGAATTTGGAAAAATGAGCTTACTGGTGATAATTTATTGATAAAACTTGAATACTCAAACCTAGTTGCGAAGAGGTTAGATAGATGGAACAACTTTCCCAACTTCAGTTCTAAGGTTAATAACAAATTTGTGAAGCCATTCCTAAGTAGAATCCATTACTAATCTGGTTGTGAAGTATGCAGCTATCATGATTGGTCACAAAATATACTTCACAAATAGAGAGAACTCTGTTTCGGCTACCAAAATTTATACTAGTTTTGATATGGTTGTAAATGGTGCAAACTATGACTTATGTGAGCTTCTTTAGCAATAGTTGCTTGAGAATTTGAAGTCGACAATGGAAAGGAAGTATGCTTTCAAATTCAATTCATTGATTGTATGTATGTTGTTCTATTTCATTAAGAGACTTCCTGGAAAGAATGATGAAGTGTTTTGGGACTCATCCAGACTAGTGGTACATCAAATTTTTGATTATATGCATAGTTTGGGTGATCTGAATGCTCAAGAAAATGCTCTACTAGCATTCTTTGTTGTATTTAAGAGCAACATAAATGAAAGAGATAGGATTCCGAGGAAAATTGTTGAGAAATACAAAGATGACATCATATTCCATGTTTCCTCTAATGAATGCATGATTGACAAGAAATTGGACTGATCAACTGCACCTAATGACCAATGAGGTGATTAGGGTTGTTACCAGCCTCTGGGATAAAGCTACAATACTTGTATTGAAAGCCGTGAAAAATGAGGTGGTAATGGATCTTACAGGATCCACATATGATAAGAGAGCCTTAACAACAAAGTCCATTACTAATCTAGTTGTGAATTATGCAGCTATCATGATTGGTCACAAAATATACTTCAAAAATAGAGAGAACTTTGTTTCGGCTACAAAAATTTATACCGGTTTTGATATGGTTGTAAATGGTGCAAACTATGACTTATGTGAGCTTCTTTGCAATAGTTGCTTGAAAATTTGAAGTCGACAATGGAAAGGAAGTATGCTTTCAAATTCATTTCATTGATTGTATGTATGTTGTTCTATTTCATTAAGAGACTTCCTGGAAAGAATGATGAAGTGTTTTGGGACTCATCCAAACTGGTGGTACATCAAAATTTTGATTATATGCATAGTTTGGGTGATTTGAATGCTCAAGAAAATGCTCTACTAGCATTCTTTGTTGTATTTAAGAGCAACATGAATGAAAGAGATAGGCTTCTGAGGAAAATTGTTGAGAAATACAAAGATCACATCATATTCCATGTTTCCTTTAATGAATGCATGATTGACAAGAAATTAGACTGACTGACTACACTTGATAACCAAGGAGGCGATTAGGGTTGTTACCAGCCTTTGGGATAAAGGTACAATACCTGTACTGAAAGCCATGAAAAATGAGATGGTAATGGAACTTACAAGATCCACATATGATAAGAGAGCCTTAACGATAAATTCCATTACTAATCCAGTTGTAAAGTATGCAACTATCATGATTGGTCACAAAATATACTTCACAAATAGAGAGAACTTTGTTTTGGCTACAAAAATTTATACTAGTTTTGATATGGTTGTAAATGGTGCAAACTATGACTTATGTGAGCTTCTCTAGCAATAGTTGCTTGAGAATTTGAAGTCTACAATGGAAAGGAAGTATGCTTTCAAATTCAATTCATTGATTGTATGTATGTTGTTCTATTTCATTAAGAGACTTCCTGGAAAGAATGATGAAGTGTTTTGGGACTCATCCAGACTGGTGGTACATCAAATTTTTGATTATATGCATAGTTTGAGTAATTTGAATGCTCAAGAAAATGCTCTACTAGCATTCTTTGTTGTATTTAAGAGCACCATGAATGAAAGAGATAGGCTTCCGAGGAAAATTATTGAGAAATAAAAAGATGACATCATATTCCATGTTTCCTCTAATGAATGCATGATTGAAGCACTAGAACCATGGACCATATGGATTTATCTAAGGGGATATAAAATTATAGAAGAAGAGGCTAAGGGTTATGTACAAATGTTGCTAAAAAATCTGAAGGATCCCAATGAACCCAGATTGGTACTTTTGTTGAAATGTTTCTGGAGGTCCACATGGAGCATCAGAAGCCAATAATAAAAAAGAGAGTGGAAAAGAAGCTTAAAGAAGATGGATTCACTGATGAGAAGATTACTCTTGGAAGAGCTAAGGGAGAACAATTGGAGGAAAAATCATCCAGCTTGAGGAGATTCGACAGGACTACACCTGCTAAATCCTTTGCAGCCCCTACAACAAAGATTGAACCCAATACCACTGATAAAGGAAAAGGCCTAGTTTCCTCTGGACCTACTACTAGATCTGGGAAGAGGAAAGAAACTCCTCTGGTGGCCCTTGGAAAAAGAGGAAAGAAAGAGAAAGCAACAAGGGAGAAAAATCTTAGCATCACAGATGATCAAGATGAAGAGGATAATAAAACTTTCCTTTTAGTTGTCATTCAATATGTTATCATCTTGGAAGTTAAGTGGGATGATGTGAAGAAAGATTTAAGAATATTTGGGAAGCCCTGATGAAAAGGAGATCAAAGGTTGTTGAATTTGAAGAGAAAATCAAGAATGATGCATATGATAAGATTGGGTCTTCCTTGACCCCGAATGATCTGGAGATTTTGAAAAAGATTTGTTCAGAGATGTTTTGAATGAAGAAAAGGGTAAATATTTTAATGACAAAGAAGATAAGGAAGGAAACAACAAAGGTGATCAAGGATATAGTAGAGAAATATGGCATGCTTAAGGCTGATGAAGATGTTGTTGTTGAAAATGTTGAGGAAGATATTCCTCTTGATATATGTAATGCAAATATTTCTAAAGGCATTGATGTTGAAAATGACATCGGTGGTGAAATTAATCCTCCAAAAAGTGAGAGGTAGAATGAAGGTGAAGTTGAGCTTGAAAATCATAATGATGCTCCTCCAGAGCACACTAAAGGTGAAAAAGGAAATAATGAAAAAGGTAATTCTGAAGAAGGAAAAGACAGTGAAGACAAAGAAAAAGATAATTCAGAAGAAGAGCAAAGTGAAAATGGAAAAGATGGAAATGATGAAGAAGATAACAAGGATAAAGATAAAGATGAAGATACAAAGGAAGAAAAGAAAGAAGAAGAAGCAGAAGAAGAGAAAGTAGAAAAAGAAAAGAAGGAAGAAAATAAGGAAAAGGTAGAGGAAGAAAAGAAAAACGAGGAATCTATCGGGAAAAATGAAGAAATTCAAAAGCAGATTGTAAAGTCTCTTAAGCATCCTAGAGAATCGTCCTCCAGTAATGATGTTCTGAAAGGCTTGCTATCTAAGAAGATCTGATTTCAGCCAATAATCCCTCAAGAGCTTCTACAACTTCCTATGATTTAAGGGTTTGTAGATATGGAGAAGATGTCTCCAGTGCATAAAGTGGTGCTAGGAGATGCATTGTAGGCATCCAGAAGGAAGGAGATTCTTGAGACACATCAGAAAGGAACATAACTCATAGAAGATGCTCTTAAGGCATTGTAGGAGGTCACACCTGGTGCATCTATTGATGCATCCCTTGCTCCTATTGAAAATTTGAGATAGTTGTTAGATTATTTTAAGGAGTATACCTTTGGGCTTGGAGAAAAGACAAAAAAATAAGTTGAGGAGAAACTAGTAGAGAAAAGGCTACTGGCATTGCATTACAAGTGTTCTTTTGCACACTCAAATGTTGAAAAGAACTCAGATGCTGTGAGTTAGAAGCAAATGTTGTTCTTTCTTATTGCTCGAAGTATTTGGATGCCACTCAGAACATTAAGTTTGTCATGGACTCCATTGAGTCCTAGTTGACTGTTGTCTCCTGTACCTATAGTATATTCAAAGATAGAGACATATCAACCTAGAATGCCATCACTACACATAAAGATAAATCCTTTGTCTTACAGAAGAAGAAGACATTATCAAAAAAATTGATTAGTTGAGTGACATTATAAGAGTGGAATACACTCTGGTTGGCAAGGCTTTGGTAGGCACAAAAAAGATTGAGAAGATAAACTTGACTACTGATACTTCAGATAGTGCAAAAGAAACTCTGGTAGAGTTGGAGTCTTTGAACAGGATGTTGATTGCTGCAAAGGATAGTTGGGAGAATTGTAAATTAGTATGGGAAGGTATTTTCAAGGAGCTTCAAGGCTCACCATCCTCTAGTTGATACATGTCTCTTTGTTTTCTTTGTTTTCATATTTCAATTTTTATTTTTTTTGGGACACCCTTTTTCCTTAATGTCAAAGGGGGAGTGAAGAATGGTGAAATGCTAGTGTTAGGTGGAGAAGTGTTGTAAATAAGAAGTTTTGTAAATATTCTTATTTTGGAACATGTTGCCATCAATGACAAAGGGGGAGATTGTTGGAAAAATGAAGTACATCTCATTTTTTCATTTTGTGTTGTCATTGGTGTCACCATGGTATATGAGTTGCAACTGCAAGATCAAGTCTAAATTTGTTATGATATTTTGGTCTAGTATCTGAATCAGTATAATGTTTATATCCTCTAGTATTTTGGTATGCAATCCTCCACCATTGAAAGTTGGTGTTTGCGGTTTTGAGAAATGATTTATGGATTCTGGAAGCACATTCATTCAAGATCTCATGTACTCAGATGCTCGTATGGTGTATCAATATTACTTTGTTTTGCTATTAGGTCTATCCTTGGCCAGCCTAATGAATGATTTGTGTAATGGTGAATTAATTTTTGTTATGGGGATCAATGGGAGACCTATCTTAGGTTCATGCCAACATGATGTAGCGTGTTGGGTGTTTTGTGAATTCCTAAAGCTGACAATTGGTATGTTTGGTAAATACGAAGTGCATCGAATTAGGTTGACCTAATTGATGCCTGTGGAGAAATTAGATATATATATATATATATATTGGAAAGTTTATGAAGATTGGAAGTGAGATGAGTGTTATGTGAATGTGAATGTGAAGAAGAGTGAATATGATGAAGTGTGTCAAGTCAGTTTACTAAGCTTCATTGGAACTGAATTTGCACTCACTAGGTGTACTTTATCAATTCATTTTCTAGTTGTAATCCATTTTGTCATTCTAATTCTTAGGTAGTGAGCCTTTCTATTTGGATAGTGAGTCCTGGAAGTGAGCCACCACATTTTGTAATATCATATAACTAGTTATACTATATTGTGAGCTAACACTCACCATGGTTTTTCCCATTTTGGGTTTTCCACGTAAAAATCCTGGTGTTCATGTGTTTTATGATTTCATGCTTTGTTAATGCTCTTACTTATCTTTGTCATTGTATGCATAATTGGAATAATTGGATGGTATCTGATTATAAAATTTAAGAAGATACCGATTCACCCCCCCCTCTCAGTATCTTGGATATTCAACACTTTGATCCTACAATATTTCCTCATTCCATCCCCTCCTTCCATCCATCCATATTAGACATATGATTCATTATCCAACATATCACACTCCTTTGATCCAAACCTTTATATAAATTACTATCCATTGTTCATCCATCCACTCCACCTATTTTAGTAACATCCTAATCCATATCCCTTAGTAACATCCTCTAAAATATTTGATTCCTTAACACTGATTCCTCAAAAAAATATGCTATCCCCAAGGAAACATATGCTTTTCTCCTTCCATATACCCTCTTTCCCTCTTAAACCTAAATCCAAAAGAAAATTATTTTACAATTAAAAAAGAAAATAGATATTTTTTCAATGGTGAAAGCTATTCCTATGGAACCTTAGGAAAGTACCATGATAAAAAAAAAGAGAATTATGCATTAACTTCTTCTATGAGAACCTTACACTTATGGGGAAGTTTCCTCCATCCTACCCACATTCTCTTATCTACCCCATACTATCTATAGATCTTATCCAAGCCTATCCAATTCATCCTTCCTTCCTATTGTCAATCTTAACAAGGATAAGGGAATCATCAAGGAATGCTTTGGATATACAAACCTTATTTTCCCTAAAATTCATCCCTCTTGTAGCTTTCCATATTCATCACAACATATCTAGACTAGGACATGTTATTTCTATGCAAAATATTCCTTGGCAATCACATCCTAGATCCTCCATATAATAATCATTCTATCTCCTATCCTCAATCCAATAACCCCATATCTCCTATCTATTGGAGCCAGCTTCTAGGAATGTCTGTAGACCAAGACAACACCTTCATGAAAAGAGAAGCAATACAAAGAGGCTATTTCACAAAAAGTGAAAACAAATCAATTGAGATATGAAAAATAATGTACAGCACATGACTTATAAAGGCACGATAAGTTTGGTGTGGGAAATAAAAATGACATAATATAGGTACAAACTAATAAATACATAACCACCAATTATTAAATTCCTAAGTTAACTTAAGAAAGTGTGAAAGGTAAAAATCCATTCACACTAACACCCCCCCTTAAGTGTAACTTAGGGAAACTAAAAATGCAAAATGAGATGCAAGATGGGTTCTAGCAACAAGGCCATGTTAGGTACCCATGCACACCTACAATGCAAAAATGAAATCTCTCACAATTGGAGAAAAGGAGAAAAACCCTATGGGAAAAAATCCCTCTCCAAAAGAGAGAAAATATAAAAAAAGGAAAAGAAGGAAGGAATCATCAACCCCCCAAGGACAACTTCCTTTACCCCAAGCATCTATCTCAACAAAAGATAGTGAGGAGATGCCAAAGGTTTAGTGAAGATGTTTGCAAATTATTGCTCCATAATGAGCTACCGAATGAAGTGCATGTGGATCTCAATATGCTTAGTACATTGATGTTCCACTGGGTTGCGAGAAATATGTATGGCACTTTCATTGTCACACCAAAGAGTAGTGGGACAATTCTAAGGAAATCCAAAATTATTCATCAACTGTCGAAGCCACAAAACCTCTTAACTAGCCAAAATAGCACCTTGATACTCAGCCACAATAGATGATAATGCAATAGTAGTTTTCTTCTTGCAAGACCATGCAATCAAACTAAAACCAAGACAAGAGATAAAGCTAGAAGTAGACTTCTAATCATCAACATCACCAACACAATCAGAGTTAGTGAAGCCCACAATTTGAGTAGCACCTGATGTGTAATGAATGAAACTGAGTAGTGCCCTAAATATATTGCAGGATACATTTGGCTACCTTCCAATGACTCTCATGAGGATCTTGAGAGAAATGGGAGACAAGACCAACTATAAAGGAAATATTAGGATGACTATGTATCGTAAAATAGAATGCCAACCAACCGATACAAAGTAGCATCCATTGACATAGTACTGCAAATGGAAGACAATACAACATTTGACTAAAGGAGTAGGGGATGGCTTGCAATCAGCCATCCCAAATCTTTGAAGCAAAACAAGAGCATACTTCTGCTGGAAAATAGAAATACCACCGAAGATTGATGAATTTGAAGACCAAGGAAGAAATTCAAAGGAACAAGGTCAGTCATATCAAACCACTCTGTCAAAGCTCTCTGGGCATCCCAATCATGGCAAGAGAACTCCTAGTGAGATCAAGTCACCCACATAGAGAACAAGAATGAGAAGATCCCATCCATGCCTCTGAATGTAAACTGTAGGGTCAGAGTGACATCTAGTGAATCTAGAAGCAAGTAGAAAACTACGGAAATCTTCTCATACCAACATCGAGGGGCTTGTTTGAGACCATACAATGAACGTCGAAGCCTACAAACAAGTGAAGGGTCCTACACAAAGCCTGATGGCTACTCCATATAGATCTCATCTTGAAGATCACCATGCAGGAAAGCACTCTTCACATACATCTGATGCATTGACCAACCCTGAGATGCAGCAATGGAAAGTACAAGATGAATGAAATCCATCTTGGTGATGGGAGCAAAGGTCTCTAAATAGTCGATGCCCTCAACCTGAGAAAACCCCTTAGCCACAAGACGATCCTTGTACTTTTCAATAGAACTATTAGCTACAAACTTGGTACAATACACCCACTTGCATCAAACCAAGTTTCTTCCCTTAGGAAGAGGAACAAGATCCCAAGTATGATTCCTCATCAAAGAACATTCCTCAACAATAGCACCGTCCCACTCTGGAACACCTGAAGCATCTAAAAACTTTCGAGGATTAGTAGAAACTAAATGACTCAAAATACTTATACCTAAAGTCTGAGAATGAGTCCGATGAGAAATTGTGGGATCTCCTGCATGAGAACCAACCTCCTTAAGAAGAGTGTAAGCCCAAATATGTTGTGTGGGTGTAGGCTCAAGAGAATATGGATTTATGTCAACAAAAATATCAATACCATCATCTGGAGCATCAGGAACATCATCATCATCATCAATAGGAAATAAAAAATCCTCTAAAGAACTGGGAAGGGAGGTAGAGGCTTGTGATGGAGAATCCTTCAAAATGAAAAATTCATGAAAATGTACCTCTTGAGTGATGGTATCAAACAAATTATAACCCTTCACATCCTCATAGTAACCAATGAAGAAGAACCACTAACTCTTCTTCTCCATTGCTTTCTACCTACCTGCTGGAATGAATGTCCATGCATCACTACCAAATACTTTGAAGTAGGAGACCTTAGGCTTGACATGAAACCAACCCTCCTAGGGAGTCATATTTTATGTTGCCTTGTGAGGTATACGGTTCTAAATGTAGTTGGAAAAATTGATAGCCTCTTCCCAAAAATTTGGAGCCATGGACCTAGACTAAATCATATAATTGTCCATCTCCCATAAGGTTCTATTCTTTCACTAGGCCACACCATTCTACTGAGGAGTGTATGGCATTGTGTGCTCATGAAGAATACCTCGATCACTACAAAAGTCTTGAAATGCCCGATTGAAATACTCCCCTCCATTATCTGTGTGAATATTCTGAAGGGAATGTCTTGACTACTTCTCCACAAATGCAAGGAATGTCATGAAGAAATGAAGAACCTCATCCTTGTACTTCAAAAAGTATACCCAAGTGTGGTGGGAGAAGTCATCAATGAAGGTGAGCACATACTTGGCCCCTAAAAATGAAGGAGTGGGAAATGACATAAGATCACTATGCACCAACTCAAGGGGTATCGAAGCACATGTAGCCATACCTTTTGGAAATGGATCTCGATGATGTTTTCCAAGTACACTACCTGGGAAAACCCCAGTACACTACCTGGGAAAACCCCATCAGAATAAGAGATTTGAGGCAGACCAATCACCAAGTTTTGTGTGCTCTTTTGTTGGAGATATCTATTATTCAATTGCCCAAATTGCTCATGCCAAAGCTTACTCACTGAATCTGCATGAGCAATAAAGGATGATCCCGATGAAGGCTCAAATCCATCAAACTTATACAAATAGGCTTTATGATAAACTAAAACGGTAGCAACAACCTTCTTAGGATTATTTAACTATTGAATAGTCACATCACTGGGAGAGAACTCAACAATCCTTCCATCACCATGCTAACAAATCTAATAAATGGAGAGCAGATTCTGTGAAATATCAGGAATAAGAAGAACATCATCAATGCAACCATCCTACATCTGAACTGAGCTTATCCCTACGATTGGAATCTGAGAAGAGTCCCCAACTACAATGTGAGTAGTATGAATATTAGAGAGAGAATTAAGAAGATCCACATCATGAGTCATGTGATGTGAAGCACCAGAATCAAGAATCCAACTGTCATGGGTAGATGACAAACCTCTTGTTGTAAGGGTTGAACTTTTCCCAAGGAAGAGGACTTAGGCATGGCAATGTTTTGCTTCCTCATAGCTTCCTCCAATGTTGTGAGCCTCACAAAACAATGTGCATAATTATGGCCTAACTTTCCACAAAAGGAACAATTATCCTTCTTCCTTTTAGACTTGGAAGATGATTCTCCTGATTTAGAAAAAGGAGGAGGTGCAGTCTTCTGATCATTCTTCTCCTTAGGTTTGGAGGGACTCTCACCACTTGGAGGAGAATCTATCTTAGTCTTCTTCTTATTCTTACCCTTACCCTTGGAAGATTGAGCCATCAAGGCATGACTCTTAGGAAGAGCATCCATTTGGATCAACTTGGCTTGCTCCCTAACTAGTCGATCACAAAACACCTCAAAATAAGGCATCTGATAAGCATCTCCCATAGCATCCATGGTAGAATATAAGGTGGAAGAAAATATTTTAAATGCACCACACAAATTAGACATGATCAAGAAGATGCAAATCTAAATTAAAAAAAAAAAAGAATGTTATCCTTCATAGAAAAAAAGTTGTGTTAGCCAATACACGTCACTCTTTAAAAATGATATTTACTGTTAAAAACTAGTTTTTGAAGGAGATGGAAAAACCAAAAAAAAATTTAAAAAAAAATTTAGATTATACAGACAAAATGTCACAAATAACTAGTTTGCATCATCTTCAAATCCCTCACAGTCTAGCTGCTATAGGTGCTCAAAAGTGAAGACTTAGTTAAAAAAATTCAGTTCAATGTCCAATTTGGCCAAAAATTATAAACCAGTATTTTGGGATCACCTAGAAGCTAGTCATGCCTAGTGAATGTGGGATTATTTTTCATAACCAAGTTAAAAAAAATAGTGAACTTTTTCACGCCGAGAAAGAAAGAAACCCTACAATCTTCGCCTAGAAAGTAAATTTTGCATAACAATGCAAATCACACCCTTGAGATGACTCAACTATTCCAATGCCCAAAGTCAAACTTCTCCAAATCACGGGTTTGAACTCATAGGTCTGCAATGAGCAGATCATTGGCTAAGAGTTTTGAACACCTCCTTCAAATTGACAATCTGACCTTTGGAAGTCAAACGGGATTTACTCACAACACATTCTTCTCATCATCTTTTCATGGGGGTCAAACTACAATGAGGAGTTCACACCATTTGCAACGAAAAATGAATGGGGCCTGCAATTGATCTCACACATATCTGGAAAACACTCTCAATGGAAGAGGGTTACAGATGAATGCTCTAATACCATGTTGGAGTAGGATTCTAGGAACATCTATAGACCAAGACAACACCTTAACAAAAAGAGAAGCAACACAAAGAGGCTATTTCACTAGAATTGAAAGCAAATAAATTGAGATATGAAAATAATGTACAAATCATGCCTTATAAAGGCATGAGAGGGTTGGTGCAGGAAAGAAAACCAACATAATACAGTTACAAACTAATAAATACATAACCACCAATTATTAAATTCCTAAGTTAACTTAAGAAAGCATGAACGGTAAAAATCCATTCACACTAACACTATCCCCCACCTAACCATCCTCCCATACTATATCTAAGAATTACCTTATCCTTTCATCTTGATCACTAGACTTGATTAAATTCCTTTTCATTA
>VDFB02075263.1:0-40483 GCA_007258455.2 Sequoia sempervirens
GGGAAGATGTAGTCCATCCGTCAGTTCATAGCCCAGCTAGCAGATAAATGTCAGCCATTCACCTATCTTTTGAAGAAAGACTCCACCTTCTGATGGACCCAGCAGTGTCAGATAGTTTTCAATAAAATTAAGGAATATTTAGCTCATCCGCCGATCTTGATGCCGCCTATTCCAGGCAAACCCCTCCTGGTTTACATCTCTGCTACATCAGTTGCGCTGGGGGCATTATTGGCACAACATGATGAATCGTTCAAAGAGAGGGCAATCTACTACATCAGTCGAACATTGGTTGGCTATGAGTTAAATTATTCCCCCATGGAAAAAGCTTGCCTTGCGCTAGTCTTCAGTACATAGAAACTCTATCATTACATGCTCAGCCATCTAGTCAAATTAATCGCTAAAATTGATCCCCTGAAGTATTTGTTATCTAGAACCACTCTGACTGGCTGCATGGCCAAATGGGTCATGCTTCTAAGCGAATTTGACATAGAGTATGTAGAGTGAAAAGCCATAAAAGGACAAGCCATTGCTGATCAATTGGATGAAGCACCATTAGTAGATGCCTACCCACTAGACACTGAATTCCCAGATGAAGAAATCTACACAGTTACAAAAGCACCAGCTTGGACGCTATATTTTGATGGCTCATACACTCATAGTGGATCTAGAGCAGGAATTTTATTAGTCACCCCTCAAGGTGACTACATCCCAAAATCATTCAAGATAGCATTCCCATGTACCAACAATATGGCAGAGTATGAAGCCCTCCTCACCAGCCTCAGAATTGCAAAGTAGTGGCACATAACTCATTTGAAAGTCTTTGGTGATTCTTTGCTAGTCATTAGACAAGTTAATGATGAATTCCTCATGAAAGATGATAAACTGTTACCCTATAAATGCATGGTGGATGATTTCAAGAAATATTTCACTTTCATACAATTTGACCAAATCCCTCGGGTACAGAATAAAGTGGCAGATGCAATGGCCACTATTGGTTCCCTGATTGACATGCCTAAAGACCGAACAGAATGTGAGTTTCTTGTTGAACAGCTTTTAATCCCTGCATATGATGTTCCTGAGACTGATATGGTGTGTGATATTGTAGGTCCCACCTGCCCTTAGTATCAAGACATACACTTATCTCCATGATAATATCATACCCCCAGAACTTACACGCAACCAATGTAAATCCTTTATCCATCGTTCTTCCCAATACATCATTGTTGGTGATACGCTCTATCAACGCGGGTATGATGGAATCCTCCTTAGATGCCTGAATGAGACTGAGGCCCGCACTGTACTAACGAAAGTACATGGTGGTATTTGTGGAGCTCACTCAAATGGTATGGCTCTGGCCAAAAGGATCCTACGAGCTGGATATTATTGGCCTACATTAGAACATAATGCTTGCAAATTTGTGAAGAAATGCCTTCCATGCCAACAACATGCAAATTTGATTCACGCCCCAGCACAAGATCTTCAGCCCCTCCTAGCACCATGGCCCTTTTCTCAATGGGGTTTTGACTTGATTGGCAAGATTTACCCACCATCATCCGATGGCCATACATTCATCATTACCGCAACTGAGTACTTCACCAAGTGGGTGGAAGCAATGCCCCTTTCACAAATCACCGATACTCAAATTTCCAAATTCATCCTCTACCATATTCTCTGCAGATATGGTATCCCGTCCACCATCCTTTCTAATAATAGAAAACCTTTTAAAAACCAAGCCATAAAAAACCTTTCTAACACCTTCCATATCCAGCACCATTGGTCAATGCCTTATTACCCCTAGGGTAATGGTCAGGCAGAAGCAACCAACAAGACCCTTATTTGTATCCTCAAAAAGGATGTCAATAACACTGGATGAGATTGGAACCTTCATATTCATCCTACTCTCTGGGCATATCGCACATCCATCTGCACCCCAATAGGCACCACCCCCTATTCTTTAGTATATGGTGCTGAAGCCGTCTTGCCAATTGAGGTTGAGCTTCCATCACTAAGAATTTCTCTGAAGAATCTTATCAACAAAGAAGATGCTTGAGTTGCATGGCTTGCACAGTTGGAATTACTGGATGAGCGAAGAATAAAAGCTTATGATCATCTGCAAGCATACCAAAATCACCTCAAACGTAATTACAATAAGAAGGTTCATCCTTGACAATTCCAAGTGGGCGAGCTTGTTCTTAAGGAGAACCAGCACACTCAGCAAGACCGAGACAAGAAAGGAAAATTTGAGGCAAATTGGTTGGGACCCTATATCATAGCCGCTAAATATGGATCTGGGGCATACAGGTTGGCTACTCTTGAAGGAGATCCCCTTGATGAACCTGTCAATATCATGCATTTGAAGAAGTTATATGCCTAAGTCCGCTTGGTAACCCCATCAAAAAATCAAAAAATCAAAAAAATCAAAAAAGTAACAAAAAAAATCCAAAAAATAATAAAGAAAAATAAATCTGTCTTATGGTGAAAACCGCCTCTTGGTGGCACCTTGGATAAGTATGGATGGTGAAAACCTGGTCACAGGCATCATCCGTAGAGGGCTTAATCATTATCTACCTGACATCCTAGTTATTTTATGCTTTCATCCGCACTATCATCCTCACCCACCTCAGCCTAGGCCACTTGGTATATATTGATTGAGCATTGGACGACCCATCTAGCCTATCCCCCATTCTGAGCTTTTTTGTATCCCACTTTGAGCTTGTGTCTTTCGTTCCCTTTGTCGATCAGTCTGTGTCATCATGTAGGATCATCCATCGTGTCAGTCTCCATCTAGATCTTGTCCTTCTGCATCACTGGTCGAACTACGTTGCCCCTGCGCTTTCATGTAGGCAAGGTTGGTCATTTGATCCTCCCCCGGGGAATTTGTCTGTCATGTTTTGTGTCCATCATCAGTTACCATTGTCTTCTTTCCGCTTTATCCATGGTTTTTTCATGAACTACGAGGGCTCTGTGCTTTCACGTAGGCAAGGCTAATCTCTGATCGGCCCCCGAGCCCCTAGGTCTGTAGAATGTATCAGTCTGTGTCTCCATCTAGCCTATTATTCTCAAATAAACTCCGTAAATTATCGAAAGATATAGTTAATAAAAACCATCTGGCATCAAACTGGGTCATTCTAGTTTAGTATCCATCATCGGTCTCAACAGGATGCATCCTTCCTAGCAGACCTCATTGATCCTATCCATCACCCTGATCCTATGGCAAAGGACGTTTTGATTTTAATTGTGATCTTTTGATGTTTTGGAATTTATTTGTCATTTGAGCTCATTATCAACACTTGTCATGGTCACCTTGATCCATCATATCATGGTGTGCTTTGACTAGTCGACATATGGGTTCATCTTGGTCTTTTCTTTATCGCTGCCTTTTTTGGTTGTCCCACGTAGTACCCACCGGGATCCATGGGGTCTTGTGTTACATTGGGGCATCCTTGTGTGTTTGTGGTTATCCCAATGCTTGGCCCGACCAAGGTCATCATGACCTTGGGGTGTTGGGGTAGCCCCCTTTTTGCTTGTTGTGTTTGTTTCATGCATTGGATGCCTACTGGCCCTAGTCTTATATATCAGGGTATCTAGTATCTTATGCTATAGCAAATATCAATGCTCCAAAGATGGCAACTCATATTAGGATTGCATGTCATCATCTATCGCATTGCATTCACCCTATGATTTTGGTTGTGCAAATACTTTTTCCTCTTTCCCATTCTTCTCAGGATACTCATGATTTTTGACAGATGCCAAATGACACCCATTCTCACAATCACTACATACCCACTTTCCATTATCCTGTCAGTTCTTATTGGTACTTATGGCCATATGTTACTTCCTATACAATTACCAAAGCATTATTGCATATCAAAATCACTCTATTAACCACGCATTCATCGCCACCTGCATCACCACATGTTAGATCCATGCATACATCACCACCTGCATCACAAAGTGTCAGACTCATCATACATCACATCCTGCATATGTAAAATGTCCATACAAAATCCATCATACACATATACATACATGATAAATAAGTGGACTAGGCATCCATACATATAAATCATCATAAATACATGTGTGTATACCACTATAAACATCTAAAATCATCCAGCTATGCATAAATAATCCAAAATACCCATCCACCTAATATCACATAAGCATACATACAGTCACCCATAACAAAAGGAAACATACTACATAATGGCAATAAGAACTGTCTCATGTCATAATAATATAATGTGTGTGTCACATACATCACAATCTATCATATATCCATCACATAATCAAATACAAAATCCAGAGATGTGGAACCTCTCTAATATCTGTCAATAAATCCTATATGCTCCACCCTGCATCTGTCAAAAACTCAGTAACCTGTCACCTCCTGAATGAGCTACCCATGTCTGATCTCTGGGGAGAATTCGGTACTGATCTCTTATCTATTGTAGCACCTAGTGAATCATTGTAACCTCGAGTTCGTGTCCCCAGTGACTAGGATGGCGCTGGCATCTGGGGTGCCTGCTGAGTATACTGAAATATCCGCTGGGTCGAGTCTGGAACTGAATGATAGTATGCGGCCATCCAAAATCCTGCCTCTCTCGCATTCTCCTCTCGCTTTGTAACCTGAACCCGAGCGGAATTCTGCTCCTGATGATACCTATCCCGATCCCTCGTAATCATCCTCCTCTCCTGCTCCCAGGCCTCCTGGGATAACCGTAACTGCCCCATCTCTGCCTACATCCAATCTCTCATCTCCTCAGCAGCCACCGCCCTGGCTATTGTTGCATCCCTCTCTCTGTAATCCATGCATATCTCTCCCTATCACATCACTACCCTGCATAGACTGCCATTGTGCCACTGTTGCATCCTGCTCCCCCTACAGTGTCTGCATCCATCTCTCTACAGCATCTCTCTCTCTCTGTGCAGCCTGCGCCTGAACCACTGCTCCATCCCTCTCCCCCTACAGCTCCTAGACTCTCGACACCGCTGCATCTCGCTTGCCCTATAGTACTAATACCTCTGAGGCTGCCTCCTCTCTCCTCTGAAGAGAATTAATTTGTGCCTCTGTCAACTCTCTCTCATCCTGCAGCACCTGAACTAGCCCCTGCACTGTATCCCTCTTTGCCTCCACTGCCTGTACCCACACCTATGCTACATCTCTCTCTGCCTGCATAATACGAACCTACTCCCTCACCTATTTCTCCCTCTCCTGCATCACCCCCACCTCTCCCACCATCTGCTCTAAGCAAAACACTCTGTCCCGTAGCTCATCTCGCTCCCACCGGAGATCATCCACCTGCTGATACATGATCAGTCATCCCCACTACCGCCCCTCTGGCCTGCAATATAATGGTCTACACCTGTAGTCTATCACAGTCCCAACTGACAGTAGCTAACTCATCTCGTAACCCCTATATGTCAGCCAGTAGTACCTCCCTCTCTCTCCCCATCATCTCTACCATAAATCTATCAACCCTCTGACCTGCTACTGGTGCTCTCGATAACTCGAATCTGAGTCTGATCACCTCTACCTCTGCCACCCTCAACCTCTTATCTATACTCTGAAGACTCTCCATAGTGTCTCTCGGCTGCACAGTCGAATCCCCTGAGGAAATGATAGGAACCACCACCAATGGCTCTACATCCCAAACATCCATATTCAACACATCGTCGTCTATCTCCATAGCCCCATCGCTCTCCCTATCCTCCTCCTCCTGCTGACCCTCCAAGTCCTCCATGGAAGGACAGACTCGCACTCTCTGCGGCTGCCCATGCCTCCCCACTCTCATCAATCTCCTCGGCTCTCCTATCTTCAGCTGCTCCTCATCCTCACTCTCCCCTATCTCCACAACGGGAGGCTCCTGCCCTGATACCATATTCCCCCCTCTGCTGTCCCCTACTCCCTATCCTCTTTGGCTGACTTCTAGCCTCAGTATCCTCTTGGACACCCTCCTGCTCTATCACGGTTTGTACCCTCATTAGTTGCCTCCTTCCTGCTATCAACTCTGGCTGACTCCTGGCCTCCATCTCCTCCTAACCCCCAACCTATGGTCCCTCCCCTCCCTGCTCTGCCCGTACCAACACTCTCCTCTGTCGTACTTTTCCCCCTATACCAGTCTACCGGCCCCCTCTACCCTCCACTATGTGTATCATCTCTACCTCTAACTCCTCCTGTCCTCCCGCATCTAGCTCCAGATCTCTCCTCCCCTCCTGTTGTATCACCTCTCTCACCCTCCTCTGCTGCCCCCTGGTCCCCCTCCTCCTCCTCCTACCTGCCTGTCCCACTACCTCCATCCTCTCTCCTCCCATCTCAAGCTCAGGACCTCTCCCACCGTCATGTCGTACTCCCTTTCTAGCCCCATGCCACTCATCCTCTGATCCAAATCCGACGGCTCATACAATCAGCACCAATGGTGTAATCCTCTCCCATAGGTGGTTGCGAGACTACTGGTCATATCGCTTTGTCACTCCTACATCCTCTACTCCCACACATCTCTTAGGATAGGCTACCTGCACTGTCACTGCCCATGATGCTCTGGCCTCTGTAGGGCTAATCGTACACCCCCATGGTCGCTCTCTGGTGAGCCGCCAAAACATCACCGACGCACCAGGAATATCCTGTGTCAACCCAAACTGTCTCATCACCCTATCTGGTCGATGCATCTCCACTATCTGCGAAAGAATCCCAATTAGGACACACTGAGCCATAAAATACCCACTATGTTTCACAGTCTGCTCTCTCCATCCCCTGAAGCGTCGATGCATATAAGGTCGCCACACTATGTCTCCCTCCAAATCATCTACCATCCTCCTCCAGCCCTCCACATCTCCCAACCCCCTATGTCGAATAACCCAGCCCCTCACCTCTCCATACCTCCATGCCAGTGGCTCTGTATCATCCACATCTCCCTCCTGAATAACAATCAGTCTCGTCACCATAATATGCTCCCATGCCCACACCTGTAATAGGGTCATGTGTGTCAAACTCACTGCCTCCTAATAACAAATCAGATGCATATCTCTATACAACTAGGCTAGTACAAAAGCACCCCATGCAATCTGTCCCTCTCGCCACTCCACAATATGTCAAATCGCCTCCATGAACTGCAAACTACAATACCGCCTACTACGATCTGACACCAATACCCCACTGATCAACCCAGCTAAGAATAAAGGCAAAGCTGGTACTCCCACTGTCAGGCATCTATCTAGATCCAACTGCTGACCCTATAGCGGCAGGGCAACATGACCAAATAGCACTGTCATAGTCTGCCTCAACTCGGCCCTGCTCGACACCACATCACTCAACAAAATCCCTAATATCAGCAGCTTCAGGATGCACCATACATCCTCCAACATCACCGTAACCTCCCCCATCGGCAATCGAAATGTCGACGTCTCTGAGCTCCATATCTCTATCAAGGCCGTCAGCATCGCTCGATGCGCCCTCATCACTAGCACCTCTAAAAAATGCAATAACCCAGCATGCTCTAAGGCCGCATGATCCACGCCCGTCATCGCTGCTAGAGCCGCTGTCAGCGCCTCTGACCATCGCTCATGAGTCTGTATCCGCCCTAAACCCTGCATCCACATCAACCATTTATCAGTGCACAATTTTCCTGCCCCCAGAACATCTTTCTTTTTATTCTTTCTTCATCCTCATCTTGCCCCCCATCGGGGCAGTCTCTTTTTTTCTATCATCCATTGCCCCATCCCTCTTTCTTCTTTTCTTTTTCGCAGTGGCTCCGCCCCTCGAGGCGTGTCCACCCTTCCCTGGGGCGGCTCTGTTCCCCACGGGGCATGTTCGCCCCTCCCTGGGGCGGCTCTGCCCCCTCGAGGCATGTCCGCCCCTCCTCGGGGCATGTCCGCCCCTTCGGGGCGGCTCCCCCCCGGGGCGGCTCTGCCCTCCCGGGGCGTCTTCGCCCTCCTGGGGTGTGTCCACCCCGTCGGGGCGGGTCCGCCCTCGCTGGGCGTGTCCGCCTTGGGCTCCCGAGGTGGATGCGCGCCTAGCTCGGGGTGTGTCCGCCTCGAGCTACGTGGCAGCCCCGCTGCTCGGGATGTGTTCGCCCCAAGGCCGGGGCGGCTCCGCCCCAACGGGGCGTGTCCACCTCGGCAGGGCGTGTCTGCCCCGCGGCTGAGGTGGTTCTGCCCTATCCAGGGCATGTACGCCCCAACCTGTGGCGCATACGCCCCACTGTGGCGCATACGCCCCACTGTGGCGCGCCCCTTCACCCATGTCACCCCCCCCCAATTTTTTCTACCCGTTCTTTTTTTTGCCAATTTGGCAACCTACCCATTTTTCCATTTCCCCCTGCCCACCAAACCGATATGATACATTTCTAACTATCTTACAAAATATGTTTAAATATTCAAAATAAATAACATGGGTTTCGTACTCACCTTGTGGGGCACTACAAAGTGGGTCCATCGTCTCCGCAGGTCATCTGCTCGGTGAAGGATATCGGTGTCGTAATCCCGCGGCATTGTTGCTTTGTCTCATCTCCCTCTTCTTCACCCTTTTCTCACTTACTATAGTAACAATGACACCAGGTAGTTCTTCAAATTACCTTTTAACCCCCCCTTTTTTAAATGCAAGGTATTTTTTTATCTTTTATTTACCTTTTTTCCTCTCAATTAATCTCCTTCTTTCCCGGAGCCGCTATTTGCAAACCGTACGTCCAATCAACTCCGTTCAAAAGGAAAAGTTGCTTAGTTTTTCACCCTCTATCCAATGGTCTCCTCCATTTCTTTCTATCGAGAAGTTGTCCGGGGCCACCTCCTTTCTTCCCCAACCGCCCTCTCGAGGGGGCATACCCTATCACTTTCTTCCATCCATTTCAAGACAGGCACTGGGGCATCCCTCTCCTTCTCTGTCAAGTTGGGGCATCAATCCCTATCCATTTCTTCATCCCCGACATTTATTTTTCTTCGAAACATTGTTATTTTAACAATATTTCGAAGAGGGGCAAAATGTAGACACCCAAATTTGATCACTCCCATATGATCAAATTTCCCCCTTTATTCATCAATTCTGTCAATATTAATTTATTTAATTAATATTGCGCTTCTCACATAAGACTCTTAAAGTGTTTAATTTAATAATTAAATACTTTATTTGGTGCTTTTATCTTCTCTAAATTAAATAAATACACCAATTTATTTAATTTAGTCATCCTAATCTATTGAATTAAAATCAATTTAAAATTCCTCTTTTCTCACTCCTTGTCACATCCTCCATAATCCATCTCTAATAATTAATTCATATTTAGGGTGTGCATCATCTTAATCAAGGATTAATGTCACATCCTCCTACATTTTCCACTTGTCTCTAATCTTCCATTAATTATCATAATCAAGTGTTTGCACAACTTTAATCAAAGTCATTAACCATTTTTAGCACCACTTTTTGGTCAATTCTTCCATTTTTCCTCTTTGGACATTGACCCTCTTTCCCATGAGAATTTTTAATTCTTATTTATTCATCCTATGTCTCTCTCCTCACCATGTGAATTTTTAATTCACATTTTGTCTTCCCTAGGCTTCTAGAATATTTGACATGTCACCTCATGCACATGTGACCAATTCCCACCCTCTTGGAGACCCTCTCTTATCCTTTAGACTCTCCTAAGAATGTGAATTTTTAATTCACATTTATTTCTCCAATCACCTCTCCTTTTCCCATGGAGATTTTTGAGGAATTCCAAAATTCCTCAAGTGTCCCTTTCACTCTCACTTGGGGACAACAAATTTCTTTTTGAGGAGATCTTCTCACTCCCTAAGGTACTTGGAAGGTACTTGTCCTACCTCCACCTCATGTACCTTTTGGCCACCTCATTTACACCTCACCTCCCTTAGCCACTTCACCATCCACATGTCAAGATGTGAGGGCTTGTGAGTTCTCAACCCACCATAGCCCTTCATCTTGACCTTGTTGGATGAATCTCAACCATTGAATTCTCTAGAGAATTCAAATTCTCCTATAAATCCCCCCTCCTCAAGGGCATTTGGAACACTTAGCCATTTTGCAACTAAATGCTGCCATTTTGTGCACTCATCTAGCCTTCAATTACATTCACTTGCATTTACATCCAAGCATATAGTCAAATCCTTCATTTTTAGCCACATCAAGAGCCATCAAGGAGCATACATATCAATCCAAATCAAGGGCCAACCAAGGAGTTTCAGTTGCAAGGAGGAAGGTATAATCATTTATCTTCATTTAACATTTTCCTCTTTGTATTTTCAAATTCCTTAGGCTAATTTTGAGGTGTTTCACTATATTTTCCATTGCATTTTAATTTCTTAGAATAGGTTAAATATTTTGATATCACACACGGAATTCCCTAGAATTCCTCTCTGGCTTGATTTCCTTGAATGACTGAAAATCCCGTATTTCTTAGAATTTGTGCCTTGTGATGAATTAAGGGATTTTAATCTTGATTTTCTTGAATTGTTGAATGATAAGTGTGATATTTATGATGACCTGACCAAGGTTCTAATATGGTAAAGAGGATTTATCATGATCTCTTGTTGATTACAGGCTGAATCAAGTAAGGCAGTTGCTAGTGGAACTAGGAGCAAGTAGATGGATCGGGGTCTTAAGGGATCCTCGGTCTCGGAGGCAAAGAGGATCAAGATTGACCTAAAGAGTAAGGTTCTTGAGTCCAAACTGTCCTCCATCTAGACTGAAGTAGGTGACACCAATGTAGGTAGATTGGATTATGAGGAATTCAAGGCAAGAATGGCACAACTGAACCCTACATTGTTGGCTAGAAGATTGATAGAATTAGGGTTGGCTCATGTGGTTGGTTTTCCTCCAACAATTCAATGCTATGAGTTAGTGCTTGAGTGTGCTAGGCATTATGACAGAGGTACACAAAGGGTGATCGGTCCTCAAGGCAAGGTGTTGGAAAACTTTTCTCCTATATCTATAGCACAAACCTTTGACATGCCTGGTAGATCTCATGTGGTGGCTCTGGACTTGGAGGTTGCTAAAGCTTATTTTGAAGATGATTCAAGCAAGGCTCTGCAGGTGTTCAACTCTTGGTTAGAGAAACCTAAGCCCCACATCTCAAAGCTTCCAAAACAATTGTTTAGGGATAAACTCAAACGAGAATTCTATGATGCCATCACATTACTTAGTAGGGTAATAGGTTGAAGAGGCAAAAAAACAAAGAAATCCCATTGCTAAGAAGAGGAAACACATTTCAAAGACGAAGAAGGCTGCAAAGGATGAATTTGAAAATGAAGGCAAAGAGGCTAGTGTTTCTATGCCTAAAAGAAGAAGAATAATAAGGTTGTCATAGAAAGAAAAGGAGACTTCCAAGGCAGGAGGTGAAGCTGGCCCACCAGTAGTTAATGTGGAAAGCTTGGGTGAGAAAACATGGGTGTACATGAGAAGATCAAGGACTCCATCTCCTAAAGATGGTGTACCAAAGAAAGGTGCTCCCACAGTTGATCCTACCACTAAGCATGATAATGTCCCTCTTTCTCATGAAGCTCACAATGTACCAAATGAACCCAAAGATGTTAAAGATTATCAAGATCAAGAAGGAGAAGAATTCCAAGAGGGTGAACTCTACAGTGTTGAAGCAAAGATAGAGAAGGTATTGCAGTCTCCTTTGGTGACTTATGAGGATTCACCTGTGAGAAGTGAAGAGGATAGATCTCCTTAGAGGGAAGAGATACCAGGTAGAACTCCTTCATCGATGCATGAAGAAGGACATGACAAGGGAAAAGAAGGTAAAGTTGAAGAGACTCCTAAAAAGCAAGATTTGCATGAAGAAGTATCCAAGGATCATCAAGATACAATTGGATAGGGTAGTGTGCAATCAGATCCCAAAGTGCCTGCTTGGTTGGATAGAGAATTGAGGAGTAAGCAAGTTGTAGTGGATGACACTCTCCCTAATTGGGATGACTTACTAGCCCAGATTGGGAAAGGTAAAATGAAGAAGAAGGCCAGGGTTATTTCAAAGATTGAGAGAGATGAAGCAAATAATAGGGTGGTTCACATTGCTACTCCTACTCTTAATAAGAATAGGGATGATGTGGCAGGTAGTGATTAAACTATGCAGACTATCAACTTAGGGCCTACTTCTATGGAGCAAGAAATTGAAGAATATGAAGGCTCTAGTGCTATAATCCTAGGTAGATTGAGGAAGGAGGTGTAGACTAAGCAGGAGTTAAAGAGGGAGAATGAGAAATTAAAGTACTTGTAGGATTTAATGAAGCCCTTTCAATCCATTAGTTCCTCATCATCTGCTACAAGCTTCCTGCCACAGGAAACAATAACTGAGCTAGAAAGAATGAAAGCTACTACTCATGCCACAACAAGTTGGTTGTAGGGAGTGCAAGTTAGGGGAGACAATGTTATCAAGGACCTTCTTTCGACCGGTGGAGATGCTATGAGGTCAATAGATTGGTTAAAGAATGTAGTGGGTCAGGATAAAGAAGATGTGGACCTCTTGTTGCAAAAGACTAAAGTCATTATGGAATACACTGAAGATAAATTGGTAGGTGATGGCATTCTTTCTTCCTCCAGAGCTGCAAAACCTTGGGAATGGTTTGAATTTTTGCAAATAAGGCAAAGGGTTTTGAAGAATGTGTATAAGCAGAGGAAACAAATTGAGGACACCTTGACTGAGATCTATAACAAATGAATTTGCATCGAAACATCTAAGCTTGGAGAAATTAAGAAAATGGTGGTGAGATGTGTATTCTCTAATCAATGAGGATCTAGTCACTGAATATCAGTTGGATGATGCATCTACATACATTGTAGTAATGGACAAATATCAAACCAGTAAGGTGGAATGGGATAAGATGGTAGAGTAGTCAAGAGAGGATATTAAGTCCATTGAAAGGAGAATTAAGGTTTTAGCTATGCCACCTATAACCAACTTGGATATGATATTTTTTATGGTGCAAGATAGGATGGAGTGAGATAAGGACAAAGGGGGAAGTAGTTAATGCAATGCTCCATCGGAATTTGTGCTTCCCCATTATTTTCTTTCCTCCCTCGCATGCATTGGACTAAGCTTTGTTGGAGATCCCAGGCCTGCTTGGATGGAGTGCATGCATTTAATGCATATTTTACTTTATTTTGAATTCCTCTTGGTCAACTTGTTTTGTGGCCGATTATTATTGTAAACTTATTTGGGCCGACATATCTTAAGGGTTTCTATAAATATGGCATTCTGCCTCATTTGTAAGGGCTAGATAGTTTTATGTTGGAGCAAATTAAGCAGTATAGCAAGAGTTAGAATTAGGAGTTAGTATCATTTTCAAGCAAGTGTTGTGACAGAAGATTGGAATTGTTGCCACTTGGGGTAGTTTAATGCAAGTGAAGACATTGTGATTTGGTACCTTTCTTATGTTGAATTTTATCTGGCATGGTTCTTGTGATTCTATCTATGGAATTGCTTAAGTTTATTTGATATATGTGCTAGGTTTAATGTTAGAAGAATTGATAGTGTTTATGATTTGATGCTTGAAGTGTTTGCAACAATCTCTAGTCCATAATTTTTGTAGCTAGCTGATTGTTAGTTGCTTTGCAAAGTTAGCTTGGACTTTTATATTCATTGTGCTTAGTTCAATTGTGAATGTTGGTTCATTGCAATTACAATAAGGTTGTTTTGGATTAATGTTCATGATCTGAAAATATTTAATGCCTTAGAAGATTGCACTATTTTTGTAAGATTGCATATTCATCTGGGTCAAGCAGGAATCAGTTTCTGAGGGATTGGTCCATTTCAAGTATTTATCATTCACATTGTCAATCTCAAGATTAGTGTTAAATTTAAGAATCTCTCTGAAACCCTTATCTCTTTTGTTGTTTATTTTGAATCTGGGTTAGATTTAGGATTAAAAGTATCACCATATTGCGAAATTTGATAAGCTCTAAGATTTAGTATTTGCTTGTAGTAAGGTCCCTTTGTGATTACCAGCATTTTCACATTATCACTGAGTTGTTTATCCATTGTCAAGACCTAACATTAGAGACCTTGGGGTTACCTCTTGAGGCTTGCTGATAGAGATTTACCTTTCAAGAGAGATAGAATATCATATTCTGTCTGAGTTGTTGTTGTGCAGAAAACACCATCAAGTAGTACATACTAGTTACTTCTTAATATTTAATGGTCTATAAGGAAACATTTTGAACCAACAACCTCAACTTAAAAACTTTGAAGTACTTTATAATAATCAAAGGTTCATTACAATATACTTATATAGAAACTTCAGCTCCAAAATACTTAGAACACATAAGATAATGAAAATCCTCTATAATGGCCTGAATCACATATTCCATTCTACTAGAAGCCATGAAGGGATGACTTTATACCTTATTTATCTTTGTGATAACTTTAACGGGAAAAGATAAAACTCCTCTATTCATGAAATGGATAAACCTAATCAACTGTTAATATAAGACGTTCAACCATAATGTAAGTTTCAGAAAATAGTGAAAAAGATCTAATAATTGAACATCTTAACTTCGCACTTCTCAAAATCCCATAGAAAAATACTTAAGCTCTGATTAAACGTTAAGGAAAGTACCTCTTAGCTTCCTCTGCAAATACTTACCCCACTCAAGAACATATTCCTTCACATGACTTGTTGTTTCAACTATCCTCATACGCACATAGTCCACCTGATCTGAACCAAGAGGACACTTGTCATTCACATATTTGTAAAGCCATCCAACACAGAAAACTAATGCAAGCCCAAACCACACAGCAGAAAAAAGGCCAGCAACTGTCACAAACAATAGAGCTCCTAGAGGAATAAGTATGGGGCTCAAAAGTATTGAAATAGGAGCCAAAACCAGTGAGATTTCCCACAATGTAACCAGCGCTGCTGTAACCAAAGCTTGTGTGGAATTTAGTGCATAGTTATGGATTTTGTTCACCTCTCCTTGATGTTCTTTAGCCATCTTGAAAGCCCAAATAAGCTACAGAACTCTGATTCGTTGGTGTGGTACTTAAAGAACTACGTGCAGAGGAAGTATCATGATTTGCCAATGCACCCATTCTTTTTTCCTTCATTATTGTTGTACTAGCTTAATTTAGTCAACATTTTGAGGCCCACTTTTAATTATGTATAATTGTTAGTCTTAGTCTTTTATTTTTGGAGGTTTAAAAAAAAAAAAAAACTAGCACTTGCACAAATGAGGTGCAATACTTACGCCGATAGGTTGTTCCTCCACATTATCCCTGGAGAAGAAACAAAATAAAAAAAAAGGGGTTTGCATTCAGTAGAAGAAATTTTGAATCAACTTTACAAGGACAATTTGATTAGTGAAATGGAAAACCCTTAAATTAGTAGAGAGATAATGTAAGCCTCTAAAGGTTACAAACCTACTTTCAAATATTCTTGCAAGACGTTCAGCTTTTTCCTTCTCTACATTTTTATGTTCCTTGATCTTTCTACTCTTGTTCACCCATGATAAAAATTTTGATCCACCTTCTGACTTCTACTTAATTCTTTCCTCCCTCAGTCTTCAAAACATTAAAATGCTATTACTAAAATATTATGTTTTTTAAAATACTTGTAACATGATTCTCAAAACAATACTAATTTGTATTATATCATAAACAAAAGGAAATGTCAATTAAAATTCTTGTAACATGCTTCTCTGAATAATAATAATTTTTATTATATCATAAAAAAAAGGCAATGTCAAGCATTACTCTAGAATATTTCTTATTGCATGGAACTCATGAAAACCATTGTTCTAAGGAAGATAAAGTTATATATCATGTATCAAATAATAGCAATGGAGATTCAGAGTATCATGGACTAAATGAAATGGAAAGAAAGTGAAGTAGCAAAGACTACTTTAAAGTAAGATGCAATGGCAAAGAACTATTACTTACTTTCCAATCTTTTCTTCTAGCTTTGTTGTTGACAAGTTATGACCATCTGGTTCTCTTCGAATCATTTCTTCATTGTCCCTTTCCTTGTTCTTCTCTTTCTCCTTTGCATTATCATCACTCCTGGTTTCGGTCTATTTAGATTTTCCTCCATCTTTTCTCTCTTTATCCTTTGCTTTTGATCTCTCCTCCTTTTCTCTTTCTTTATCTTTGTTAGATTCTCTATCTTGATCTTAGTCTCTAGTCCTCTCCTTTACTTTGTCCCTGCCCTTGTCCCTATCTCTATCCCTAGTTTAGTCCCTCTCTCTGTCTTTCTCCCTATCCCTATCCTTATATCTTGATTTATCCCTGTCCTTCTCTCACTTCTCCTTATCGCTATCTTTCTCCTTTTCACTTTCTTTTTCTCTTTCTCTATCCTTTCCCTTATCTCTCAACTTATCCTTGTCTTTATCTCTCACCTCCTTATCCCTATCTTTCTACTTTTCTCTTTTCTTATCTCTTGATTTATCCCCATCCTTCTCTCACTCCTCCTCATCTCTATCTTTCTCCTTTTCACTTTCTTTTTCCCATTGTCTATCCTTTCCCTTATCTCTCAGCTTATCCTTGTCTTTATCTCTCACCTCCTTATCCCTATCTTTCTACTTTTCTCTTTCCTTCTCCCATTCTCTGTCCCTATCCCTATCTCTCAGTCTATCCCTTTCCTTCTCTCTCCCTTCCTTGTCCCTATCTTTCTCATTTTCTCTATCCTTTTCCCTTTCTCTATCCATGTCCTTTTATTTTTGTTTATCCTTATCCTTCTCTCTCCCTTCCCTATCTCTATCTTTCTCCTTCTCCCTTTCTCGATCATTCTCTATGTCCCTCTCCTTTCTATCCCTTGGAATTTGTAGATCTCTATCAACTTCAATATTTTTGTTTCTCTCCTTTGTTCTCTCTTGTTTTCCTACCCTAACCATATCCCTAATTAATTCTTAATTGAATCTTAACCCTTACCATAATTGTAACCCTAACCCTAATCCTAATTGAATTCTAACCCCAATCCTAAGCCTTAACCAAACTTTTTCCTAGATCCCTTACCCTAATTGAACATCAATTGAACCCTAACCACCCTAATTGAATCTTAGTCATCATTAAATCCTAACCCTCACACTAATTAATCATCTAAAACTGACCCTAACCCTTACACAAACCCTAACACTAATCTTGATTTGTAACTCCTAACTCTAACCCTAATATAAATCTAACCCTAGCTCTAATGCTAATTGAATGCAAACCCTTTAACCCTAGGATTTATATTAAAACCCTAACCCTAACCCTATTAAAATTCAACCTTAATTAAGCTTGAACCCTAACTCTAAGCCTAACATATTGAATCTTAACCCTAATTGAACCCTAAGGTCCCAATGCTAAACCCAAGCTTTATTTTAGAACCCTAACCCTAACTAAACCTTGACCTAACTTTAATCCTAGTTATAACCCTAATTGGCCTCTAATTGAATCCTAATTGAAGCTTAATCCTAACTGATCCCTAACCCTAACCCTATCCCTAATTCAATCCTAATCCTAATTAATCCTTAACCCTAACCCTAATTGTCATCTTAATCTATCTTTAATCACCTAAACCCTCCAAGCTTTATCTTAGAATTTTTATTGAACCCTAACCTAATTTAATCCTAATCATATCCATTTCTCTCTCTCTCTCTCTCTCTCTCTATATATATATATATCCATCTCTCTCTAATATACACATATATCCTAATTTAATACATTTGTACCTCTCTCTATATATATCTCCCTCTCTCTACCTCTCTATATAACTTCCTAAATCTTTCTATCCCTCCATAGATCTCCCTCTCTTTGTCTCCCCCTCTTTATATCTCTCCCTCACTCTCACACACACTCCCTATTTCTCCCTCCCTATATTTATCTCTATATATATATCAGCTAATATTTTCAAAGTCTTGGCTTTGCAACATTGCCAAGCATAACACTTGGGGTTTGTGATTCAAAATGAAAATTTGAAATTGAGCTGAATTTCCTATTGTTCGATTGGTTGCATTATTATAGCCGCTTCTCTTGCAGACTTCTGATGGGCAACAGGAAGAATATTTAGCACAATCAATATTCAGTTAGACATGTGATTATTTTATCACCAAAAATACTTTTTATTTAAAAGTTTACATTTTAACTTTATAAAAGATAAATATTTATTTTACACACTTTTTATTTTTTACTTATTAAGAAGTTTAATTAATAATTAATTTAAAAGATCATAAATACAATAATAATTATCTTAAAAATTGGGACAATTTTCCTAGCTTGATTGGTTAAAAAATCTTGGTCACAAAGTCACGAGGTCCGAAGGTGTCACATCAGCATCATCAGTTGCGTGAAATTTTTTTATCAAACACACTATAGTTTATTTTTGGGACGACTACCCAATTCCCATTTGTGAGTCTAAAAAACAAATTCTAATTAGAATAATATTTAACTTAAGACAAATAGTAGTAATAATTTAACTACACATCATCCCTATAATAACAATGAGTAACATTGTACGTCATGCAGTTTGAATTATTTGTGGTTGGCAACCTGGAGACGAAAGCAGAGATCTTGAAAAATGCACTTTGCATTGGTAGTTACAAAAATTCATTCAACCACTTTAAAAGTGTATCAAGAATTAAAGGATCACTGTACAAATTGACAATACAACCAAGGCACAACTTAATTGTGGCAACCTGTTCCAACGCTTTCATTTTGCACAGGCGGGAAGGATGCTGGCAAAGGTTGTTAAGTCAGGTATTTCACGTGCCAATTGCATTTGCGTGAAGGTGTCTAGATCCCATTCAACAAATCCATTTTGTGCAGAGCCTGCAATCATTGCATACCCCATGACAACATTTCTTTGAAGCATTCTGTCAAAGAGTTTACACACCTTGTCTTTGCCTCCGCATTTGTCAAAGTTCGCATGCCTTGTCCTTGCCTCCGCATTTTTCAAGCATTTCTTTGAGGCATTCTATCAAATAGTTCACATGCCTTGTCTCTGCCATTGCACTTTAAAATGACATGACAGGTACGTTTTGCTGGCCAGCCAGAATAGTTTGTGGGTTCCTACCGGCATCTGACTGTAGGAAATGCCAGTGGGGTTCCCCCACATAGAATAGCCTATCGGCTGATATTTTTTATTTAAAAGTTTACATTTTAACTTTATAAAAGATAAATATTTATATTACACACTTTTTATTTTTTACTTATTAAGAAGTTTAATTAATAATTAATTTAAAAGATCATAAATACAATAATAATTATCTTAAAAATTGGGACAATTTGCCTAGCTTGATTGGTTAAAAAATCCTAGTCACAAAGTCACGAGGTTCGAAGGTGTCACGTCAGCATCATCAGTTGCGTGAATTTTTTTTATCAAACACACTATAGTTTATTTCTGGAACGACTACCCAATTCCCATTTGTGAGTCTAAAAAACTAATTCTAATTAGAATAATATTTAACTCAAGATAAATAGTAGTAATAATTTAACTGCATGTCATCCCTATAATAACAATGAGTAACATTGTACGTCACGCAGTTTGAATTATTTGTGGTTGGAAACCTAGAGACAAAGCCAGAGATCTTGAAAAATGCACTTTGCATTGGTAGTTATGAAAATTCATTCAACCACTTTAATAGTGTATCAAGAATTAAAGGATCACTGTACAAATTGACAATACGGTCAAGGCACAACTTGATTGTGGCAACCTGTTCCAACGCTCTCATTTTGCACAGGCAGGAAGGATGCTGGAAAAGGTTGTTAAGTCAGGTATTTCATGTGCCAATTGCATTTGCATGAAGGTGTCTAGAGCCCATTCAACAAATCCATTTTGTGCAGAGCCTGCAATCATTGCATACCCCACGACAACATTTCTTTGAAGCATTCTGTCAAAGAGTTTGTGCGCCTTGTCTTTTCCTCCGCATTTGTCAAAGTTCGCACACCTTGTCCTTGCCTCTGCATTTTTCAAGCATTTCTTTGAGGCATTCTGTCAAACAGTTCACGTGCCTTGTCTCTGCCATCGCACTTTAAAATGACGTGACAGGTACATTTTGCTGGCCAGCTGGAATAGTTCGTGGGTTCCCACTGGCATCTGACTGTAGGAAATGCCGGTGGGGTTCCCCCACATAGAATAGCATATCAGCTAAAAATGATGTTTAAATTTTTCAATTGTTTATTTATGTTATGTCAAATGATCTCTACACTTTTAATGCATTTTTCTTTATGCTTTGAATAAATATTTTATTGGCAATTTAATTTAGTAAATATTTTGAGGTCTATTTTTAATTATGTATAATTGTTTTTGTTATCGATATCTTGGAAATTTTTAGTCTACCTGAATCAGATGAGGTCACAAATGAGGGCTTTCATCTCCAACATGAACACATTGCATTAACTCAAATAGTATAAATCTGCAAGTCTAGTAGCCCAACAGGAGCTTCAAACCTACAAGCACATTGGATCAGCAAGGACACAATACCCACAATCACAATGGGCCAATGAAGGTTTGAACCTTGATAGCAACAACAACTTAACCATCACACTATGCCATGAATGACAATTATGTATAATTATTGTTAGAATTTAATTCAATTAATAAATTGATGAGAAAAAAGATGATGTTTGAAGTTGCTAATTACTTATGCTCAATTAATTTGTCCTTATTATTCCTTGTAAAAAGCTTTTACTATTTTAGTTAGTAATTTAATTTATTATAACATTTTGAAGCCCACTTTTAGTTATGTTGTCAATTAAAAAAATTTCTTGGAAAATGTTGTTTCTTAAATTTGTCAATTATTTATGCTTGGCGAGCTTTCCCTCCTTTATTTCTTGACAAAAACTTTTAATGTTTTCATTGGTAATTTAACTTGTACTTGATATTTTGAGGCCCACTTTTAGTTATGTATAATTGTCATTGTTTTTAGTCCAATAGGCTAGCTCAAGTGGTTGTTTGTTGTGTAGCTTCATGTGGGAGGTCTCGAGGTCCATTCCTTTGGGTTGGCAACGTTTGTTGTCTTGGGCCCCACTTGATTTCTACTTTTAATTATGTTGTCATTATATAAACTTTTGGGTATTTAATTCAATTAACAAGTTTGTTGGAAAAAGTTGATGCCTAAGCTTGTCAATTATTTATGCTTGACCAACTTTCCCTTGTTTATTTCCTAAAAAATATTTACTATTTTCCTTTATCATTTAACTTAGTATGACATTTTGAGGCCCACTTTTAATTATATATAATTTTCATTGTTTTGACTTTTAGATACTAAATTTAACTAACAAATTTCTTAGAAAAAGTTGATTCCTAACATGACGATTGAAAATAATGGATTGTGAAAACATACATTTATTTTTTTATTTAATTGTTTGTTGTTTTCTATAATTTACTTTTTCTAGACCCATTACCTTCTCCATTCCTCATAGATATCATACCCATACCTCTACACACCCTAGTGGACCCTAGCCTTTCCTTGTCACTATCCATTCATCTACTTTAAATGCATTAATATAAAATATGGATGAAGTAGATAAAAATTTGGATATAAGACCCCATGCATGAGATAATGATGAATTTAAGGAAGGAGAGCATGCTTAATTTTTTATGATATTGTTGTAACACTTTCACTACCTTGAATTTTGTGGCAACTCAGTTTGAAATGTATAATGGAAAAGGTGAACGAAATACATAATTGAAATCTTTTACTAGAATGAATGTGTAGAATTTTTATACTATGATAGGTTATTAGCCAAGTTAATTCTAAAGACTCTAAAGGATTATGCTATTGAATGTTTATTTTCATTACCTCATGTGTATAAATTCATACCAAGATTATTTGATAAAGATATTCTTGAAATAATTTAAATACAATATGGGTGTTAGAGTTACTATCTCCAATTTTGAGTACTCCTAAAGACCAAATGAGTGCATTAATAATTACATCAAAAGATTTAAATCCTTGTTTTATAAGTTCCTTACTCTCTTACATAATATTGAGTTTAAAAATATATTTGTTAAGGGGTTAATACAATCACCAATAGTGTTTACCTCAATATTTTTATATCTTTCATGAATCTATATGAAAATGTAAACAAAGTTGAATCCAAGTAATTAAAAAGAAATGTCTTCAAATATATATCATCAATTCAAAATGATTCTTCATACCCTTCAAAATACCAAAAAATGAAATGAATTTCAAATAAAAGTGATTTAAAGTAAGATGTTAATAAAGAAACTAATATATCCATTTTTCCATCTTTTAAGAAAAATACTAATAAAGTTCATAAAGTTAAAAGAATATATGGATATGATGTGCTTTACTATTTACCAAAAGCTAATTTAATTAGTATTCCTCAGTCATTATATCCAAGAAGATATAATGATCAAGTTTTTGTAATTTTTATAGAGTCAATAGGCATAGTATATAATGATACTTGAGTCTCTAGCATAAGGTATAATATCGCATAGATAACATGACCCATTTTCAAGGGGATTAATGATAATGGGAATCCTTTAGTGACACCTCCAAATAGACAACTAGATATTTTTTTCCAATCCATCCTCTTCTCATACAATAATGTTTTTGGGAACATGATAACATTGCATCTAAGGATAAAGCTATAGATGATCTTCATATCAAGTCTAAAGAAACATTATACTTAAATACTTTTATGGAAGCAATAGAGTCAATTAAGGCTACATTTTATTCTTCTGATCTTAACCCATTTCGTTTATTTTTTGGGTAAGTACAAAAAATTGGGTCCACTCTTTGACAAAAAAGTGAGTCTTTTTCCTAAAAATCAAATTATTTCATAGTTGGAGTCAAAATTTGAAGCACTTACACATAGAATATTAACAAGGTATAAACATATGAAATGTAGGATTTCATTTCTAGTTTTCAACTATGTAGTTTATTCTAATACTTAGATGATAAAATTTGATTTTGTATAAGCTATACAAAAGTGGATTTTTAAAATTATATGTTTTGGGCCAAAACAAGCATGTGTATGACCAACACAATTTAACCTAAATGAAATTATTTTTCTAATTCCTTTTGTGGAAAGATGCATATAATGTGATTTTTTTTTTTAAACAAAAGACTAATAGCCTATATATATTATTTATATAAATAGTAGATATAGGATGTCTTTACAATTCAAAATTTGATCAAGCTCTGATCAAAGTATGGTGCTATACTATACTAACTTTTTCAAATAACTTATCCACCAATACGATCTATTCCCACTGCATTTTCTATGATAACCATATACATCCACATTGATTTGGTATATATTTTTGCAAAATACCCAAGAGCTTCAAGCGCCATGCGCTGCAAAGTTTGATGCAAAGTGTTGAAAAGTTAGGACTGCTTGAAGACCAAAATACTGCTAAGAGCTACCAAAAAACCAAATTCACTGTTAGCACACCGTGTATTATGGCAGGCTTTGTATAGATAGATATCGACTGCTTCTCCATTTACCAAAACCAAAAAACACTGAGGACCACATATTTGGTATTAGCATTATTCTTCTATCTGCATTATTTCCACTGAGTTCTCACCTTGCATTTTGTTTCCCACTTCCAAATTTTGAGAATTGGCAATGACATTCATGCTAGGTATAGCACGCAATTGTGGGAAATTTCCTACCCCAACAAGAGACAAAGAGTTATTATGTGGCAACCACTGAGGTGAAGTAGGGGTTCTCATTGGATGATGGGGGATAATAGGGTTTGTAGCTTAATAATATTTATGTTGAAGAAGAAAAGACACATAGTGGTACTTTTCTCTGAACACTCAGACATCTTGCTTCCCAAATGATGAATGTACCTTGTCAAAGCTCTATTTAGATGACTCAGATCACTATGCTCAAGGGAAAACTTTAAAGAATCATACACATTGACAAAAGCCCTATTATGGGCTAAGAAGTGTGGTGGAAAAATTCCACCAACATATCATTCTCCCATTCCAAACTCATATTTATGGGTAGAGACCAACAGAGCATCGTTTTGAAGGAAAACCTCATTCACAATATTTTTTGCTATTAAATTCACATAATCTAAACTTTGTAGCATGTCCATGAGATTGGAAATGAAGATAGAAAGAAGGTTTGATGGAAATATTAACCTTCTTTTCTTTGGGTGGAGAATTTGTGAGCCAATAACACATTTGAGGCACTTGTAGACACTTGGACAATGAAATTTGAAAACTGATTCCAAGTGATTTTCATCCAAGCATCCTGAAAAAGGTAGCTCCCAACACTAAATAGGGAAGTGGACACAGTAATTCCTTGGTCGATATTCCATCATTATTGCAAGGTTTGTAAACAACTAGAAACACCACAAATTTCGTAATGAAAACTTGAGACGCTAAATCCTTGACAAACTACCCACCAAATAGTGAACCGCAATAGATACATAAATGACCAAAACAACTAAATACTAGAAGCATTTAATACCAGAGAAGAAAGATTTTAAAGATGAACTGCTACAGATACCCAAAAAAAACACTTCCAGACCTTAATTAAACTTTCCATCAAGTTAGAGTAGTGGGTAACACCTCTTCGCAAGCCCTTAAAAAGTAGCAAATACTAATCAACTCACCTTTTCAAAGACTACATGCTATACACCAAAGATATACCCACATCACCTCTTAGAAAATTCCAGCAGTTGCTTGCAAGCACAAGCATTGGTTGTGTTAAATAGAAAACTTTTGTAGACTTAGCTCAACCTTTAATGATGCCTCGATAATCACCGACACAAGCATCTTCTTCAAAACGTCACAAAACAACTTGAAACACATGTTGTTGGATCAGTCTGCACATATACATAATCATTCATACAACATGCTAAATTAATACACATGCTTGTTTTGAATTGTTCTTGCCAAGAACAAGATAAATAATGATTATACTTTATGTGCATGCAACCAAATAAAACATTGTTAAATATTTGAAATGAAAGGTAAGTGTTTTTCACGATCTTGCCATGTAGTACCCCTCTAGTTGCTACTATGTGTATCAATTTGCTTGTGTTCATTTGCTAGTCATTTAGCTATTTTGGGTACTATGTTGTATTGCTTCTAGTTATGACACTGATGTTATGTTAGTTGTTAAACTCTGTGGATGATTCATTGACTATCGAGATTATCTAGTTAAGTTTGTATGAAGACATTATGATAAATGCGTGTGTGTTATGGATATGTTGTGTCTTCGTTTTAATGTGGTTATCATGATGTGATGGATGTTTATGATATAATGATGTTTGTTAGTCCTGGTGAAGAAGACAGTGTAATACCACTCACTTGTGAGTACCGTATTACGTTGCGATTCTTCTTCATGGTGTTTTTTCTGATATATGATAATATGTTTAACAAAGTGATGTTTCATGCAGTTACAGGTACCGAGTATCGGCTCCACCTGCTTTTCAGGTATGAGTGTACCCTAATCCAATAAAATTATGTTGATCTGGAGATAGTGTCAGGTCCTTGTTTAACCATCGTTCTTCATTGAACGAGTATCCAATTGTCGCCTGTTGTCGTTTGTTGTTTTGTCTTGTCGTGTCGATTTTGTTTGTGTTATTTTATTTGGAAATTAATTATTGTTTAATTTAGTTAAATGGCTTATTTGTTTAAATATTTGATTAAATGTTTATGATTAAGGTTTGATTTATTAAAATAGATTAAACAAGTATTTATTTAAAAATGAATGTTAATTTTGAAAAAAAGGTAATTATTTAAATGTAATTGTTGAATTAAATTGTGTAATTTTTGTGAAAAGTTGACAATTCAAAAGAGTTTATGTTCAATAAGTTAAAATATTTGAAAACATGAGTTGTAGGATAATATCTTAGATATTTAATGATTATAACTGAATGAGCAATTTTAGGACTACATGATTACAATCAGCTAAGTTGTAACTTGAGGTAATTAATTGCATTAATAAGTTTTTAGGGGTTGCAATTTCTTGCACAACAATGTTTTGGAAGAATTTTCACAGCAGTAGCTTTTAGGAAATTTTTGCACGACAGTTGTTCTGGAAAAAGCTTTCATATTAGTTTTGATTGCAAAACGTATGATTGGGCTGGTTTAGTTTGGATCTCATCATCAAATAGCTAGTGTTTATAGCAGGATTGACAAAAGCTTTAGATTTCGATTTCAGCTCAACTTTCAAGTCTTTAAAATAGGTTCCATTCTTGGTTTGCAATATTTTTATCTGCATTTTTTGAAATTATTGCTTGAAAGTTATCTGTTTGATAATGACATTTCTTGTTGAAGGAAAAGAATGACTTCGTTAAACCTGCACTTGCAACAGAGAAATAAATAGAACAAGATTTCAAATTTAAATAGAAACGAAGCAAAACAAAGATACAAAAAAAAAAATCTTATAAAAGATTCTTCAAGAAATTAGAGGTTGGAAATTGTAGTTTTGTGATTCTAGCTTTCAAGCCACAGTATTATCGAATCCATAGATATTAGGTAATATTTTGTATCTATAATGATCCTTCTGAAAACTCAAAAGATAGTGAGGCAAGAACGTTACCCCCTATTATGCTTTGAACATTTTATAGATTGATGGTCTTCTTTTTTTCTTGTCTCATCGGTTAGAAACCTTTTCTCCTGAGCTCTCTTTCCATTATTGTATTTTGAAAGCCTATTGTTGTGAAATGTAGATGTTTTCCTTTATGGTGGCCTCTGACTTAGAATGATCTATATGCTATCTACTTTAGTTGCACCACCTATTCCAATTTATTGCAATATGTATCATGAATTATTTTCACTTTAGTTATTAACTTTGCAGTGCATGGGACTTTCTTGGTCTCTGGTATTGGCCTTATGTTGATCAGGCCTTTCCTTTTCTATTACTTGTTGATTAAGGGCTCGCCGAACTTATACCCAATCACATAGTCAATTGCAGATTGCTTTCGTTCTAACTATATGTTAAAAGTCATTCTTCTTGAATAATATGTGTGATCTATTATGGCGTCCAGCTCTTTGACGATACAACTGACCCTCCATCGTTGCTTAAAAGTCAATGTTTTTAATGAGAACTCTTCGTTATTCGCCCTTTGTATCGGCTTGTAAAATACCCTCCTTTTTGTTGACTTGTAATCTCTAGATGGGGGCTACATGGAATGGAACCATGGCACCATATATGGACTCATGACACAACTGCATCACTTAAACATTGAAGAAAAGTGGAGGGTTTTTCCCTTAGGCAGCGACTATTCAAGGTAGTCTGGCAGCCTTTGAATTCAACTATCGTTTGTTCCTTCAATATGTTTCTAAGTGGAGCTTATAGTATCTCAAATATGCACCAATTTATATTAATTATATTCATCAGTCGCCTGAGTTTCTTTCATTGGCCATAGCCATGGGTGATATTTATCCTCCTGTAGGCGAGCACTAAACCTAGAGATTGTAAAGTATTAATACATATGTGATAAATCAATAGAAATGAATCAGTAATCATATTAATTATTTTTCTATTCCTAGATTTTTGTGTTACTTCGGCAGAATCCATTCACACTATGCATATGAATATTCCTATCCATTGATATGGGAAAATTCTATATAATCTCCATAGGTGTAACCTTTGTTGGGTGATTGCCAACACAATTATTGTTCTGGTTGTCGTATTTGACCATGGTAGGGTGTTTAGATTTAAATAACTACCCTGTTCATTTGGCATCTATTGCAGTTGCTACACTTGAATGAAGAAGGGTGCAGACATTTGATTAAGCTCTTTGATCCATTGGCAATCTGTCATAACTAAAGCACTTGTCTTAATAAAGAAATTTCTAAACATGGTGTTATTCCCTATTTTAGAGCAGTAAGATGAAGAATTAGACTATGCATGTTATATTTTATTCTCCTTATGCTTGTACATGCTTATTTAATAGTTTTCCTTGCAAGTACTAAACCTGTAGTCATAACATTACTGATCTTTAAGTTACCTGAAGATTTGCATGTAAACTATGCATATTATCTTTTAACTGTTACCTAAGGTGTACATTCTCTATCTCTTAAACTTGTTCTTGGTATAACTACCATCTCCAGGACTTTAGTTAGAAATTAAAATCTTGAGTATTGAGATTTTTCTTTTCTATTGAATGTCTTAGTTCATTCCTTGCATGGCGTGGATTCTCCTACTTATACTTTGTCTTAAGCTATATTTTATTTTTCAGAAACTTTAAGTATGTTAAATTAATTTCTATTTGCATGGCATACATTATCCTGTACATGCATGATAGTGGATTAATGATTTGTATAGTTTATTAAGGGAAATTAGTTCAAGATTTAATTTTATAAACTTAAATTGTAGATGTGTATATCTACTTGAGATTATATGTATGTTAGGAAACACTGATTTTAACTTATTTGATTTAAATACGGTGAAAGAGTTTGACTATAATAGGGTTGAGAACTATTTTTATGCAAAGATTGGTTTATTGGTTGAATAATTGTAAGATTTTAAATTAAAAGATAATACTTATGATTAACAAATCTAGGAGTGCAATAATTTATAATTAGTGAAATTGAAGGTTATGTGATTTGAGTTGCTAGATAAGCAATCTGGTTTATCTTTTATTAGATAAAGAGAACTGATTGTTTTATGAATATGCCACAAATAAATTACTTGAATATAGTTGTTATTTTAGGAAATAGTTAACGAAGTAAAATTAGTGATAAGTAACAAATAACATAGAATGTGGAAATATTGTTTGAAGTTAACAAAATGAAAGATTGTTTAGAATTATGAAAATAAATAGATAAGTTATGTGTAGAAAGAATATTTAAGGTATGATTGAAATTAATTATAAATATAGTTTCGGATTAGCTATTAAAATCATAATTTGATTTGTTTTAAAAGCTAAGACTACATTTGGTGTAAAGATAATGTCTTTGAGAGATGTTGAATAGATATCTTTGGAGTGAATGATGATTTTGCTTGACAATGTGTAAATATGATGGAGTGATAGGTATTTTGGTACATATGTCTTCCTGAGACTTATATGTTCTTTAAAAGAATTGTTTATTTAATGGAGTTTTGCAATTCTAGCATAGGATTTGTTATGGTCAGGACATACATGTTGTTTATGATACCCTTGTGGCGAAAGAAAATATGATGTTTTATGTCTTAGATGAAATGACATCATACCCTATTATGATTTGTGCATGTCGACTATCTTATATGATAGGATTTTTCAAAAGGAAGAGTGGCTTTTGTTAGGGGTCGGAACCCAAAGTGGTGGCCAGGGTAACCTATCATAAGTTATTAATTTAGTGAAAATATTAATAATTGTACTTGGGATTCATTAATTAAATTCAGATAAATAAATGCCTCACCTAGTGTCTTAATGCTTATTTAGATTAAGGGTAGGTTGAGAAGGCTTGGAATGGCTTGTCGTCTACCTTGCCTTCCTGAAAGGTAATTCGACTCCACGAGTATGACTAGGGGCTGAGAATCAGGAGAGGCTTCCAGGGTAACTTTGGATGAGGGTTGGTAGTCTAGGAAGATTCACTAGGGTAACCTAGAACAACTATGGGATGACACTCTATCCTAAAGCATTTTGTGGTCTCTTATGTAAAGTCACCTTTCTTACTGTTGTTGCCTCTGGGAGTTTACTTGTGATCTTGTAATTTTAGATTTTTTCATGTCGTTATGTGTATTTAGCCATGTAATGTGATGTAATGTATGTTCTTTGTTGTTAGTTTGATTGTCTTATGGACCTGTCATTATCTCCTAGCACGGAGGCAGTGGACCTTTTGGTTCCATGCGGTTGGGTGGAAATCGTGCTATACCTTCATTGGATATTCTTACAGATGATATTATACTTGTAGATGGTTCTTGTTACTTCATTGATCATGACAGTGGATGCAGAACGTGTTTGTGGATGTGAATGTTGGATATGATGAGATCATTACCCTTATTATATATTTACCTCATGTTTATGAGTGTACTCATTGTAACATCATTATGATGTATTGAGATTTATGAGAATCTCACTGGATGTAATATGAATATATAAATGTCTTGAGCTATATAAGTTTTGAAAAATGGATCATTCATGAATGTGATTTGTACTTGTGTTTTATGACTTTAATATTATGGTGTGATGTTCTTAATAATAATGTTTAAGTAACGTCGTCTTGGAATCCTTAAGACATTTGTTTAATCGAATGATTTAAAAAATATATATATTTGGATAATTTGCTACTTAATGCTTTGTTTTATTGGATTCCTTGGCGGGGCGTTACATGCCACATCCACTACTTGATGTAGATGACATCGCCAACTATTCAGAATTGTCTTGCCTAGTACAATTTCTATGGATCACACATACAACTAACACCTCCACTTGAAATTAGCAATGTGCTTGATTAACCTCCTCTCAATGCTTGAACTACCAACAAAACTTCTTACATACCCTAAAACATTATGTGGGAACTTGCCAAGAAACAATGATTTTACATGCTTGAATTGCCAACACAGCTTCTTACATACCCTACTACCTTGTGTGAATAGTTGCCATGAAACCATGGTTTATCATTTGCAATACACTTACCACCCCTCTTTAACATTTGCACCTCCTTGGTAAGAAACTGTATATTAAAAACATTTATAGACTTAGAAGACTTCCCTCACTTAGCATAATTTATTCTAGTTTAGGATGCAACTTACCTGACACAACATGTGTAATTCCATCAACTGTTTGGTCACAACCTAGATTAGCCAAAAAATTTGCCATTGTATTTCCTTCTCTATAGGTGTGAAGAATTTGATAGTGCCCTGTCTTATCAAGAAAAGACCAAATTTGTCTTACTATATACCCCAGCTTCCAATTGACAATCTTATGTTCCCAGCATGCATTTAACAAAATCAAGGAATCTCCTTCAATTTGAATCTTGGGGAGCTTGAAACTAATTACTAACTTTAAGCCTTGTAATAAAGCTTGTGCCTCAACTTCATTATTAGAACCAATTTTCAATTTAAAAAACTTAGCACATAGCACTATGCCTTTTATAATCTTTGATGGTAACCCCTACTCCAAATGATCTTGGATTTCCCTTAGCAACTCCATCAAAATTTAATTTAAATATACCAGCTGGGGGAGGCTTCCAACTTATGTGTGCTCTATTTACTTTTTGAACTAGCTGATGAAGACTCCCTTTGAAAGGAAAAGTAAGAAGTGGCCATGATAACATTATCTTTGAATCCCATTTAGAAAAAAATGAGCCAATTTTTTTTACTTTTTGCACATACCCATTTACTGTTTTGAAATAGACTACTCCAACAAGAGTAATACCTGATCCATGTTGAATTTTTCTTTTTCTGAAAATGCGTCTATTTCTTCCTCACCAAATAGCCCACACAACTGAAGCCGGTATAATACACCAAATTCTTTCAAAGAAGGAGCTTTTACAAATCTCTAGTCAACTTGAAAATAATTTCCAAAGAGTATCTAGAAATGATGATTGCCAATTCATTTTAGCTACTACAAGCATCCAACATGTGTGAGCTACAAGACATAGTAGAAATAAATGGTTGAAATCTTCAAGCTCTTTTTCACAAAGATCACATTTAAATGGCTCTACTATCCCTAATTTTGCTAGCTTGTCACTTGTCAATATTTTTTTATGATAGCTACCTATGAAAAGTAGCCTACTTTAGGCAATACCTTTGAATTCCAACAAAAATTATAAGCTCTTTGTACCACTGCTTGTGAACCAACTTGTGAAACTAATTTATAACGCTCCTATACTGTATAACAACCTATTTTTTTATTTTTCCCATATTAACTTATCAAATCCTATTGAAATGTAAGCACTCCTTTCCTGAAGCACAGATTGAAGAAGTCTTTTATGATCAATATCAATAGGTAGTTTTGAAAAATCCTTCCATTTAACTTTTCCCGTCAATGAATCTACTTGTTGAACATAATATTTGACCCTTGAACCCCAACTTTGAAATAACAAATTTTTAGTACTCTCAAAATTGTGTAATGCATTTAGAATTAGATAACCATTCCATGAGTCCTTCCAGAAAAAATCCTCATTACCATTATTTACCTCCCAAGTTAGATGCAGTACAATGATTTTTCTACAAGAAACTAGAAAATTCCACATTGTAGAACCTAAAGGTGGATTTGACATAGTTAGAATTCTTTATGGAATTAAATTATCCAAGTACATATGTTGCATGAGATGACACCATTTTAAAACAGGCTTCGTATACATACGCCAAACCATTTTAGCTGCTAATGCCAAATTCCTATCCGTCATATTATGAAGGCTTGCATCCCCTTTTAATTTCTCCTAACACATCATTTCCAGGGAAATTAAAGGTATTTTTTTGTTGTCCATATTGTTAGTCCATAGAAAATTTATTATCAGCTTTTGTATTTGAACTATAATGGATTTGGGAGCTTTTAGAACTAACATATAGTAATTTGGTACCATAGAAAGCACATATTTCACCATCAAAATTCTTCCAGACAAAGAGAACCATCTCCCTTTCCATTACAAAATTTTTGATTGAATACTGAGAATAATTTTCTGCCAATAAGAAATCTTATTTTGACCTACAAAAAAGGGAATACCAAGATATTTGCAAGGGAGTTGTTCTTGTTGAAAACCTAGCAACTTCACAATCTTCTTTTCAACCAATGATTTTTTGTTAAACACATATACTTTCAACTTTCTCTCATTAATATTTTTCCCAAAATCAAAGGTATATTTATCCAATGCTAATTTAATATGCTCTACTTTTGCAACAACAACCTTGCCAAAAAGTAGTGTATCATCAACAAACAAAGAATGTGTTGCTATTATGGATGTATTTGGAATGAAAATTCCTTAAATGGTGCCCTACTGATGTTCCTTGCAAATTGACCTTTTCACAGCCTCAACTAAGATAATGAATAGAAAAGGTGATAGTGGATCACGTTGACGTACCCCTTGAGTTGATCCAAAAAAACCAACTGGAGACCCATTTAGCAAAACTAAAAACTTGGCACCTGACAAAAAATACATGATCCATTTACACCTTTTTTGAGAAAATCCAAATCTTTGTAACACCTATTTCAAAAAAGACCAATCTACCCTATCATATGCTTTCTACATATCCAATTTTATAATTATATAGATGACATCTTATTTTTAGCAATGGAATGAAGGACTTCATGTGCAACATTGACACCTTCTCTTGTCTCCCTTCCAGGCACAAAACCCCCTACTCTTCTGATATAATTTTAGACACAAAAGGATGTAAGTGGAGATAGATAGCCTTTGTGAATATTTTATATATCACATTGCAAAGTGAAATTGGCCTGAAATCTAAAAAAGTCATTGGAGAATTTAAATTTGGAATGATAGCAATATGAGTTAAATTAAACTTCTTTAACATTCCACCTGATTTTCTTGACTCCTCTAATGCATTTAAGATATCGATTCCAATAAAATCCCAACATTTTTGATAAAAAAATTGTTGTAAATCTATCAGGCCTTGGTGCTTTGTCAGGTGGAAATGAAAATTCTTCCTTAATTTCCTGAAGTGAGAAAGGTGCCAACAACTTCTCATTATCTTCCAGAGATATCAGTTTTGGAATTACTTGAAGTTCTTCTCTCCCCCCTTGTCAACTGGGCATCCACATCCTTATTAGCAGACAACAAAGATGAAAAGAATTTGATACCTTCATTTTGTATATCTTCCTCTTTTGTTAACAATACTCCTATATCACTATCATGGATTGAGAATAAAGAATTGTTTGATCTCTTTACTTGTGGTGATATATGAAATAACTTTGTATTCCTATCCCCATCCTTTAGCTCCATAACTCTCTTGATTTCTGCCTCTAGTACACTTCTCTCAAGAGAAACTCCTTCCATTCCTCTTGCAATTGCTTTTATTCTTCAAATATTGCATTGTCTAAACCATTAGCAATAATGAGATCATTAACCTCTGAAAGTAATTTGTACGCCAAATCTTTCTGCACAAAAATATTCTTAAACACTTGATGATTCCAATTTTTAATATGTTGTTTCATTTGATCCAGCTTTTAAGTACTCAATTGATACATTTTAGAACCGTTGTTGTAAGGTGCACTTATCCACCATTGTCTTAACATATCCATAAACTGAGGATGTTGAAACCACATAGATTCAAATTTAAAAGAAGATTTCCAAATTGGCGTAATTTTTTTTTTATTCAAATCTAAAGAAATGGAAAAATGATCTGAGGTTGTAAATGGAAAAATTTCTGATGTTAAAACATATTCACTTGCTACCCAATTTGTAGAAGATAGAAACCTATCTAACCTCTCTGCTATTTGAAGAAAAACTTTCCTCCTATTTGTCCATGTAAACCTACCATTTGGTGGAATGATATCAACAAGTGCATTGTCTTGTATAAATGAAGAGAAATCTTCCATATCCTTTTTGGAGGGACATATACCTCCTTTTTTTTTTCTGATAATGATGTCATTGCATTGAAATCCCCTGTGAGAATAACTTTATCTTGTCCCAATAAATCCATAATTTATTTCAACTTGTCCCACAACAATTTTTTCCCTACTAAATTAGTTGGGCCATAAACATTTATCAACCAAAAAGATAGCTCAAAGTGAGACACCTTCATTAATTTCCAATTGCTCTCACAAGTAACATTACTAATACTTATGGATTTAGCATTCCATAATGAAATAAGACCTCTTGAAGCACCTTATGATGGAAAATGAAAATAATTCCACTTGGACCAACTCTTACTGAAAGTACCAAAAAAATCATCTGATATTTTTGTTTCTTGAAGAAGTACAACATCAGCCCCACAAGCATCCAACTGCTACTTGACTTGGACCCTCTTGTTAGGGGCATTAATTCCTCTGACATTCCAAGATATTATCCTCATAACATAGAGAAAAATTCTCTCCTTGGTCTTTTTTGTTTGAAATCACCTCCCATTTGTACATCCAATGTAGTTTGAATCCCTACCTCAATTTCCTCTTTCAATTTAGTTGCTAAATATTTTCTTCCTCTCTTAGCAGGAGATTTTTTATTTTGGAAGAAGATAACAAAGACTAAGAAATAGATAATGATATGAGACCATCTTGCACTTCCACTTCCCCCATTAAATCAGTAGCAATATCTTCTATTAACTTTTCACCTATAGAAATTAAAGCTTCATCTACAAATCTTTCAAACTCCTTATCTGAAGGTATATTAATAGGCTGAGAATGACTTGGAGTTTATAAAATTTGTGCAAGTTTCACAAAGTTAATACCCTTCTCTTCTTGATTATCAAAAACCTTCAACACTTCTTCACTATGATTTATCACACCAAAAGTCAACATTGAAGCACACTAATTAAGATGTCGAATACTCTCAAACTTAATCTCGGGAATGGAGAAATTTAGAAATTGAAGAAAAATATTAATTGGAGATAACAATTGCTTAGGCCATCCTAGAGCAAGAGAAACAAAAATAGATTTTCTACTATTAAATGGAACCCATATAGAGTTACCCAAGGTCTTGAAAGCACCAATAAATAATACCTTATCCTCAATAACCAATTGTAAGGAAAAACTTCCCTTATTACTCCCAACTCCATTTGATGAAGACTCTATCAAAAAACCTTTGAAGTCTCTCCCTATTTAGTGACAATCTAGAACCTTTGAAACCACCAATTGTTGTGCAATATTACTTGAAGACCCTTTAATCACAATTTTTGAACTCAACCCATTGAAACTTTGTTCCCACCCATGAATAATATCCAACTCCTTATTTAAGTTAGGAGAATCAATAGTTTGCACAAAATCATTTGCAGGTGTAGTCAATGCAACAATTGATGATGCATTAAGAGGAATGGATGAACCATTGTGAGAAACAACATTACCGTTTTCCATTGCTTTTGAAGACTCCAACTGATAGTTACTCATTTGAAGGGTGAACAGAAAAATGACAATGATGGAAAAATTTAGGGATCTTCAAAAACAACCTTTTGCTTCCATAGCCCATATATCAATTTAATGTTCACTAGAGAAGGTAGTTTTATTGTGACATCAATAAGAAGACATATCCTAACAGGCAGCAAAGGATTGGAAAAAAAATGCAGATCTTGATGAAGGTAAATACCAATTGATTACCTAGGGTTTTAATAATTTGGGTCTCTCTATATTCAAGTGGAAAATCATGTAGCTAAATCCATAAAGGAATGAACTTCACCATATACTATGAGGGTAAAAAATTTGGAGTACATGGCTATGTATAAAGAGCACGACCCTCACAAATCTAGGACTTTTTCTTGTAAACAACATTCCTAGAGTCTTTTCCAAAAAAGATAACTACAAAAAACCCTTACGCCTTTATCTAAATAGAAAACTTGGTTAGACCCCTCCCATTTTTGAAAAACCCAATGTTGCAAAAAATTAAGATTAGGGGTAAATTTTTAAAACTTACAAATAAATGCAACCTCCTGAAGATCCTGGACTTGCAACTGGAGCATGGCATCTTTAAGAGTAATGTTAACTTCATCCCCAAAAAACTTTACCCTAATGTCGTTGTTGCTTTGTTACCCAAGCCTTCTTGTACCAATCCAGAATTTTACCATTTCCCTTGGGACAAAGACCATGTTCCTTCCGATCTCAATTGGATTTAGCATTTCCCTTACTCAAAAAATCTTCATGCACATTCTGGCCATTAGACAAAAATTCTTCAATTTAGCTTTTAACCTTGTGATCCAGAAAGACCCTATTATTGATATTAATAGAGTTTGGAAAAGTCAAAGGTGATCGAATTGAGGGCTTTGAAATAAAAGCCTTCAGATGAGAAATAGATATATTGTTGGGGAAAGTGGTTGAATGAGAGATTGAAGCCTTTGGATTGAAGGGGGGCCCAACCTTGATGGGAATACAGTTAGGAAAAGATGTTAGATCTACATAAATCAGCAACCACCTCAGACCAAAGCCTGGAACAAGAAGAAGTAGAAGATTTCCCACTAACTGATGAATCTAATTCGCAAATGTCAAAATTTGGTTGCTTACCTTGAAATAACGACTTCCCAAAATGACAAGCACCATTATATCCCCACTGGACCACAAGATCATGTCAATGAACACCAGTAAACCCCCATTTGGGACATTGGATGAGGTCATTGAGCATCGTTGAAACCCTTGTGAATCACATAATAGTTGGATTTTTTCAAAAAATTCTCATTGGCCCTGGAAGGCATGCTCCATAGATTGTGGACAATTTTTAATAAATATATATATATATATTTTTACTGGCCCTAATTTTTATTTTTTAAAACCCCTCATGTACAACCAACATAATTTGAATTAAATTAATTATAAAATGTTTTTTTATAATGTAGAGAATCATGTATAGATTGTTTAGACATTTTTGTTTTTTAAATAAATAAATCAAAAGCTATCAAAAAATAGTAATATATATGTCATTTCAAGTTCACAAGTCACTCATTTAGAATTTAATTAATAAATATAAAAATGTGTCCAAAAATACAAAAAATTACATATTTCCAAGCTAGAAATTATCATCTATAATGGGTTTTAATTTGTTCCAAATTTTCTATAAAAAAAAAATCATTAGCTATATTGTGAAAGTTAGTTTATTTCTTGCTTTTAACAAGGTATTGTACTTGCATATCCAAGGCTAAGGATTGGATTTAAAAGACTAAAAGAAAGAAAAATTATGGCTTTCAAATTTGAAATTTTATGGAATGTGTACTTGCTCCAAAATGTGTACTCATTCTACAAAGGAGTGAGTATATAATGTGAATATAAATGAGTACCCTTTTCATTTTAAAACACATACCCATTTATATTTAAAACCCATACTTGTTTTAAAAACCAAAATGATTACATATTCCATATGGGTAAGCGTTTAGGTTTGGGATCTCATTCCTAAATGGGTACCCATTTTTACAAAATAGGTACCCGTTCCTATTAATATTTTCTTTACATGTGACCCTTCTAATGATGAAATTTTGCATAACAACCATTATAGTCCATTGTATGTTGTTGGAAAGATATATTATATATCCATTTAATTATATACTCATAGACCCCACCACCCAATATAACATGTGTACTCTTGTTTTGGTAGCTAGCTACTTGGAACAAACATCTTTTGTGCATTCTAAAGGACCCATAAAGATGACTATTGTGATCATGTTAATTAATATTTTGGGCTATCTCATGTTGTAGATTACAATTGGACCTCACAAATTGATCACGTGTTCTATGTCATGTTATAAATAATTTAGATAGATTTTTTATTTCAAGTTGTGTGAGCCTTGGTTGGAATATTTAAAATTTTCACCTTCAATTATCCATCAATGTGTAAAATCCATTCATGAAGGTAGAGTTATAAAGATTAATAAAAATGTATACCTATGTTTTAATTGGAGTGGAGTCATTTTTATTTGGACACCTACATTCATACTCCAAAGGAAGATCCATATGAAAGTGAGAGATCTTAATCATGTCTATCAAATCATTTTTCAAAAAAATATAATAAAATCAAAAGGAGGTGGGTTAGTGAAGAACATAATCTAAAACATATAGAGCCTCAATTGTAAAATCCTTTATTGGAAATCTAAAAATGTATTTATTCAAAAATATCTTCCAGAAAGCATAATGAGATATGCAAATATTTCATCAACCAAGGAAAGAAAGAAAAGTAGCTATAAAGTGATACAAAAACTAGAATTTGTGCACAAAAGACTACATGGATGCCAAAGAAAATTGGTGTCCTACATTAATCATAAAATTACTCTATTACCACAATCAAAGAAGAAATAAATTTATTTCAATAAATAATTAACTAATATTCCATTAGTTGATAATGTTTTTTGTGAAACTTTTACAAAGGATTATCAAGAGGAAACACTTGCAATAGAAAGGCAAGTCACAAAGAACAATATGCAAGAATCAATAAAAAAAAAGTGTGATGACATATGTTGGGATGTTGCATTTGATATTTTCGATGATGATGATGATGAACCTTATAGGTTTGTTTGATAATTCATGAAATTATCCATAGATTATGTAACTCTATACTTTTATCTTTAGTTTGAACTTTTAATTTTCTTTAATTTGTTTCTTTGCATGCTAGAATTTTCTATTATGCCTTGTTTTTTGTTTTTTGTGTTTTTTCACATTTTGTTTGATGTTTTCCTTCTCTTGATTGGTGAGTAATTTTCATCCCTTCTCATTGGACATGTTTAATCTTATTTTTTATCATATATTGTTTCCATGTCTTATTCGTTCATATTTTCTCATGCCTACAACATTGATTCTACATTTACCTTATTTCTTTTTATTTTATGATTGCTATGCATCTTATGTTTTTCCTTTATCATGTGATGTTTTACTTATGATTCTATGTTCACACACTTATGATATTTAGCATACATTTATCACATTCTTATGTTTCTTATGAACCTTAACATACTATAATCTTATGCTTAGCTTAATCATATACTCCTATGCTCATTTTTTACACCTTATATTTCTATATTATGCTTTTATCTCTATATAATACTTTGAGATACCTAATTAAATTGGGTGAATTACACCTCTCCTATGTTATATTCCACTTTTATTAGCTTGTCATACTTTTGGAGACATATTTTTAGATTAGGTGAATCTTACTTCCCCCATTCCCTATTGTGTTATCATTGCCTTATCATGACTTATCATGACATAAGGGGGAATCATGGCTTATTCATATTAAATAATTCACTTGCATTCCAAATTATGTTACTAAAGATATATTATTGCATTAGGGACACCATTTATTCCCCATCCTATTATGTGCTTTCATGCCTTATTGTGTTCTGCAAGTTGCATTGGGAATACCATTCCTTCCCTATACCAATTACATTGCATCTCTAGGTCCATTTTTAGCTTATGGTTTTCCCATCGGGTATGTTCTTTTCTTGCTTATGATTTGGTCTTTAGTGGATTTTCTACCACCAAATGATATTTATGACATATTACATTGCATTATATGGTCTATCTACTTGTATTTTTACATTTACTTATCTTGCACTTTTCTCTACACAATTTTTTTGTACACTTTATATGAAACCAATTTTGTAAGGGCATAAATTATGATTAAAATTCCTATGTTGATATTCTAGGTAAATACTTATGCTACATGGAGACTCGTTAATATATCTAAATATATATTGGCCACATGGCATTATATTAATTAATGTGCCATGCTATTGTACTACCACTTTCTATACAAGAATAATTTTCATACCCTAGTCTTCCTATTTCCTACTTTTTTCATTTTCCTATACAATTAAAGATTTTTCAAGTAAAGTTCATAAGTCATTTATGTGATATAAGTAATCATTACACATATTTTTTATTTATTTATAATATTACTATAGAGTGCACATGCCAAGGGTAACACACAAAGAGATCAAGTTGGTCTCATTACTATGCATACACCCCATATTCTTTTATATATAGTGTAGCATCATAAATTTTCACCGTTGACAATTTCACACTATGTTTTTCTCCCCCTTAAGTTATTGGACCT
>VDFB02075264.1:0-38049 GCA_007258455.2 Sequoia sempervirens
CACTGTTGGCATAACATTTTCTTTTGCGGTGACTTCTTACCAAGTCAATATGGGTTACCCCGAGGACCTCAATACATACGCTGTTGGTGAGAGATTAACACTTTGCTGAGACATCTTAGCGAGAAACTTTAGCTTCACCAAAGACCATAGTCGCCAAGAGTCTCCCCGATGCATGATTGAATGGTCTTTTGGCCAGAGGTCTCCCGAGCGCTATAAGGTCATAATGAATACATCATGCTATAGCGATAGACTCCACAGTGTAACCTTTTGGCAAGACAATGGCAAGGTCATAGCGACCTGTTCAGAACTGAATAAAACAAACCTACTTAGTCGGCCAGACAATGAGGATGTCATACCGACTTAACTCTAATGGAGGTTTCAACCTATATTGTTTGAGGCACATATTTCCAATATTCTCTTCGTTGAGTTAGGACAGTTGCACAAGAATGTTCATAGGCAAAAGAATAAATATAGAATGGCCTCAAGTAGTCAGGGCTAGTGAGGACTGGAGCTTTTGAGATGGATCACTTGACTTGAGAAAATGCAGCCTTTGCCTCATCACCCCACTCTCTTTTAGCATCTTTCTTCATCATTTCATTCAATGGTTTTACAATTTCTGTAAAGCCTGTGATAAACTTTCTCACGAAGTTGATCTTTCCAAAGAAGGATCTCATCTCTTTCTTACTTCCTAGCATGGCTATCTTCAAAATGGACTCAACTCGGTCTAGATCGATCAATATTCCTCTCTCAGAGATTATGTGTCCCAAAAGTTTCCCTTCAGAAACCCCAAACACACACTTTTTGGGATTGAAGGAGATGCCATACTAGATACACCTCGCGAGAACCTTAGCCAAGTATGTGGCATGGTTTATTCTATCTTTAGAGAATATTGTCAAGTCATCCATGTAAACAATGATACATTTACTGATTAGATCTTTGAAGGCTACATCCATGGCACGCTGAAAATTTGCTCCAGCGTTTATCAAACCAAATGGCATCCTTTTGTAAGCAAATGTTCCCCACTTAGTAATTAAGGTTGTCTTCATCCTATCTTCATGGTTAACCATCACCTGATTATATCCAGAATAACCGTCTAGGAATGATATCATTTGAGACCCATTGACAGTCTGCAAGACTTCGTCTAGTGAAGGGAGTGGGTAGTTGTCTTTCTCTGAAGCTCTATTCTAATTTCTGAAGTCTACACACAACTTGATCTCTCCATTTTTCTTACAGATTGGGACTAAGTTAGCCACCCATGTTGAATGTCGCACAGGGAAGATTATTCTTGTAGAAAGCAATTTCTGAACTTCTTTAAGGATCAATGGTTCAATCAGGGCATTGACAGGGCATTGTTTTTGTTGAAATGGCTTGGCTTCAAGCTTTAGGGGAATAGTATGAGTCATTACAGTAGCATCAAATGTCTTTAGATCTTCATACCCTAAGGCTATAGCAGCAATATCCTTTTTTAGTGCCCTTAGTATGTCTTTTTTGATTGTTTTAGGGCACATTTTCCCTATGTAAACATTTCTTTCTGGGCTAGTATCAGCTAAGTTGATAGTTTCATATTCACCTCCCTTATCTTCGGCTGATATCTTCTCTTTAGCCCTAGGGTCTGAATCAAAAATTCTTTCTAAGGCCACCATTTCCTTGGGAATGTTATTACCTTTTATATTGAGGATCCCCTTTGTATCACAATCTCCAGTGTTCCAATCTCCTTGATCCCTAGTGGACTCATCAATGATCTACCCTTGGAAAACATCCGAGCTTGCTAGAAAGGCAAGAATATGTTGATCATCATCAAAAACCTAAAAATTCTTGACATTATTAGGAACCACAGGGGTGGAAATCAATTCCACTAAGAGTTTCTTAAGCTTGGAGCCTTGCATAGGTTCCAATGTACTTTGAGCAATAGCTAATGAATCGGCTATCTGATTCTCTTCTCTAGGGATTAAGCTAATCCCAAAGGCATCAAAGTCCTCAATCAAGTTCCATACCCTATTTCTATAAGCTGCCAGCCTTTTATTGTGGCATGTGTATTGGCTACGTACTTGCTTGATAACTATTTCTGAATCTCCTTTAACCATCAAGGCAGTGACTTTCTTCTAATGTGCAAACATTAGCCCCCAAACTAGAGCTTCATATTCTGCTACATTGTTAGTGCACCTGAACTGCAACCTATAAGAAGCAAAGAAAGTTTTCCCTTTCAGGCTGGTTAGTTCAATCCCAACACCACAACCTGTCTTAGATTTGGATCCATCAAACGTGAGGGTCCATAGCTGATCATGAACTGGGGTTGATCCTTTTGAGGTCATTGTGGGCACTTGGATAGAATGAGCCAAGGGCAAGGCTACTTGATCTTTTGGATCAGATATAGGGAACAGGTGTTCAATAGGTTCCTCAGGAATAATTCCCAATCCCTATACATATGTATTATGTGATCCAAGGTTATCCTTCTGACATTCACTTGCATCTTTGATTAATTCTTCCGATTTTGTTATAATTGTAAGTGCAGGGGTGTCAAACATACCTTGGGGTTGCTCCTCATCAATATGCTGATTCTGAAATGTGTCTAGGGTAGGTTCAATTTGAGAAGGAAATTCCTTTGAAGGTATCCTATCCCTGGTTAACATTATTGCTTCCTTGGCTTCAAACAAGAAGTGATCTGCAATGGTCTCGGGGTGACTTGAGCTAGCATCCTCAGCTTGGGAAACATGATTTAAAATGTCAATGCAGGGTTGGAAAGTCAATTCAGAATGATTTTGGTAACGTACCCTACACCAATTATGGAGTAAAAGATTATGTAGATCGGTATCTTCCCCTAAGACTAGCTGATCTTGTTGTAGCTTGTTGATCAATGCTTGTTGGTTTTCATTAATCACAGAATCAGGAAACTTTTGTATTAGCAGTTCTTTAGGATCAAGAATAGAAAAGGTTAAAATTTCCTCTCTTTTATAAACCCCTATCCCAATTTTGAAATAGGATACCTCATTGGGGAAATCATAATCAGTGATGATATGCTTGAGGTGGGGTTCACTTTCAATCCTAATCTACGTGGGAATTCCCCTCCATGGTAACCACATATGTGAAAAGTCGAGGGAGAGATATCCCCCTATACCTTTCATCAAATCTCTGCTCAACAGCATACCATAGGTCTTAGGAATGTCTGCTACTTGAATGTCTATGTTGGTTTGAACCCTAGGGTCTGACCCTACTTGCACATGTATGTTTCTCAACTCTCCCACTACATTAACCTCTGTTTTGTCAAGTTGGATGACCTTCTTGTTTGTTTGAACAGGGTTCAATCCCAACTTCTTGCATATGAAAAATGGCATAACATTGCTTTAAGCCCCTAAATCTAATAGACAATTATGTAGGTTCTTCTCACAAATTCTTAAACTCAAAAGAAATGGTGGAGTACCTACCTTGTTTCTGTACAAGGCTGCATTCATGTCTGTAACAATTGCCACCTTGTTCTTCCCTTTTGATTTATTAGCTTGCTCCAAGGCTTTCAGTACTATTTCCCATTGGTCAGGCACCACTTTAGGATGTCGAAGTATGACAAAGAGGTTTTATGTTTCTGCATCTCAGAAACAATGTCAAATTCTATGTTACAACTTGCACTACCTTTGAAAACATCAGAGGAATTACCCTTGTTATGGAAGTCAGGCAGGCCTTTTGGTGGAGGAGGGTTATTATCAGCACTTTGATTCAGAGTCACCATGTGATTAGGTGGCGCTGATGAGGTGAATGGACCGCTATTCTAATTTCTCAGGAAGTGTCCTCCTTTTGTCTGAAAAGCTTGGGCATCGTATGAATCTTCCTCTGGTTCATTCTCACTCTGCATTAGGAATGAGGGTTCCTCTTCAAAGAGGTCATAAGTCATAGCCATATCCACTGAGCCACCTTTCTTGTTTGAATTCCCTTGGAATTTTTGGGCATCTACCTGTGCCATCTTGACAACTTTCTCCATTTTAGGGCAATTTACTTCAGAATGAGTTGCAGTATCATGCAACCTGCACCAGTTAGTCATAAAGTTGAGGTCAGCCACGTTTGTAGTATGTGATCTCTCCTCATTAGCTTGATAGTTGTGAGAAAATCCACCATTATTGGTCCCTGTATTCCATTTTTGGTTGCTATTTGGCCTTTGGTTATATCCTCTATTCTAATTTTGATAGCCTTGGTTAGAGGAGTTTTGGCCTTGATAACCCCTTTGGTTGTAATTGTTGTTATTTTGATAAGTACCTTGATTGTTGTTGTTTTGATTAGGGTAGTTACCTTGGTTTTGGGAGGGGTTCAATCGAAGCTGAGCCATGTCATTTGTAACTTGAGACAATGTTTTCTTCAAGGTCTCTACCTCATTTGTAAGTTGAACTGTCTTTTCATTTTCCACACTCTTAGCAACAGGTGGCTGACCACCATGATTTGGTGTTTCAATTTGGTTATGATGACCATGGGAACTTTGAGGAACTTGTGGTTGTTGGAAGAAGTCAGAAGTTCCATTAGCGAAGAATGGAACAAGAGGTTGAGTCTGCAACTCAAACATAGGTCCATAATGGGAAGAAGACATTCTGGGGACAGTATTGAATAGAGGGGTTGGACTATGCATCTGATATCCTATTGAAAGGAAACCTCCTCCCAAACTTCCTTGTTGAGAACTAATTTGTTGCTACAGCTTGATAGTTAGATGATAGACTTTGGATAGAGAATCAATATCAACTGGTTGATAAGTCCTTTGCAGAAACAAGCCAAGCAAGGGGTCTATAACTCTAAAGTAAGCTTGAATGGCACTATTCTCAGTGACTAGATAGGGGTCTTGCAATCTCCTATACATTCGTTGGAACTTGGTATTAAACAAGGGAAAAGGTTCACCTGGCTCCTTCCTAATAGTAGCAAATTGGTGGAACAAAATGGCTAGATCTACGTAGATTCTGAACTAATTAATGAAAGCATTCTCCAAGTGAGTCTAGGTCAGAATGGAACCTTGCGGAACATTTAGATACTAGTTGTATGCCATATCTCCTAAGGATTAAGGGAACAACCTACAAACTACATCATGTTGAGATATCTAAGCTCTGGTACAAGCATCCTTAAAGGCTTGTATGTGCTCTTCAACACTCCTTGATTCACCATGAATGTACTTGGGGCAGAATTTCTCAGGGTTCTTAGGTATATCATGAAAACCTCCAGCAAAATTCCCCAATGGAGAGGGATTATTCTGAAAGAACGCCATTGGTTGGGGTGGTGGTTAAGCCAGCTGATAGATGGGTCGAACCAGTTGCGATGACAATTGAGATGGATGTGGTGGTGGATTGATAGGTATCCACTGGGGTATTGGTGAAAATCCTGGTGGAGTGAGCGGAGCTGATAGGGGTAGTATGGTGTTTGTTCCAGTCTTATGACTCTTGTGTCTTATTGGGGTCTTGAGTTCTATGAAAGGTGACAGATTTTCAGCTGATCAAAGAACTCTATGGGGCCTTTCTAGGGACCAAAACCCAGTTTTATCCAATTTTCCCTTCTAGGCCCTCCTAGTGCCAGTTCTCTGTTGATGGTCAAAATGACACATCAATAGTTAAAAAAAATATTGCTATTTTGTTTCTCCTGAAAGAGAAAGACAACACATGGATATCTTAGCTCCCAAGGTCTTGGTAGTTGGTTCTCAACTGTGTTGATGTTGCTTAATGGTCAATGTAATAGTAATATTCAAGGGGCTTGCTGGTGTTGGGCTTGTGGATTGTTCTACGATCAAGCATGAATGTAAACCTATTTTAAATGGAGTTTTTAAAGAAACATAAAAAGATAGATCAAAGTTTTGGTACTGAAAAGAATGATAATTCATCTAACTTAACCAGACTTGTTACCTTTCAAGGAATTCCTAACTAAAACTGCAGAACAAAATTAACTTGTGATTAACACACAGTTTCATTCATTCATAGTGCTGATTTCAACAACTGATTATAAGTCACCATTTAAACAAAACACAAAATAAGATTTCATTCCTTGAAAGATTTCAAAATCAAATGATTAACTCAAGATAAATACCATTCTGAAAAATAATATGAAGTAGATTTAAATCTGGTGGCTTCTACTATTGGTGAGATAGATAAGCAACATTTACAAATCTAGCACAATCACCAGTGTACAGAAAACCTATGTCTTCAGACTGCTTCCATCTACACTAAGAAAACTGGAAAGATACATTACTTTCTATGTTGAATCTAACTCCTAAGAAGACAAAAGAAGCTCCTTTTACTAAGAAACAGATGTAGTTGTATCTCCTCTATCCTTCAGAAAATCCCTACTCTTCTAATCTATATCTAGAATTGTCTACTCTATTCCTTTTCTATTTCTGCTAACTTTTCTTTCTCACTTCTAACCCTTTACTAAGAGGCAAGAATGCCATATATATAGACTATACCCAAAAAGAATGCATTGTCTCCCATTTTTTAGGGTTTACAAAATATCCATCTATTACAAGAGGGTCAGCCCTTAGATCTTTTGAATAAAGTTGGTTCTGCCTTAAATGCGCATCCCTGCCATCCATATTGGTGAAGGATTTCTGCCAGGAGAAACCTTCAGATCTTTTACAACTACCGCATTTACTTCTGGCTTCCATGTCCATCTTCAAACTCCAGTGGAGCCGCTTTGAATGCCCTAAAATATCATCATTAATGCCAATCTCTCTTTTACCAATAGATCCTAGCTGTCACTATGACTCAGGTTTTAGTCCTCCTTCCTTCGGCCCTCTTCTTGCTCTAGATCTTTCTGTGTGTTGACTGTCTTTTGGAAGCAGCACCAGAATTTTCATCAGATCCTCGCACTAGTGTTCACCGATTTTCTCCATCGACTCCTTCATAGAGTAGATTCACACCAGTTGCATTCTATTGACCTTCCTCTAGTTCGTAGTCGATCGATCAAACTATCCAGGGTTCACCTTTAGTTATATCTGATTGGGCGAACATATCCCACGCGGGATTCCCAGGTGGTCAAAAGTTGTTGACATCGGATCATATGTCGATGAGACACCATCGGGTCAGTGAGACATCATGGTGGGCTCAATTAGTTACGTCGAAGGTTTGAAAATGATTGACAAGACTATCACTAGTCAGCAGGACATCATATTGAGCTCCTTCGTTCTCCCCAAGCTCGTTCTGTTTTGGCAAGACCCTATCGGGGTCGGCGAGACATTACACCAAGATCATTCCATGTTGGTGAGACTAGTTTCATTCGCTGAGACATTACATTGAAGTCGCGTCCTTTCGCCGAGAGCTCATTTCATTTTGAGGAGACTTTGCTTGGTCGGCGAGACATTACATCGAGCTCAACATGCTACACCGAGGGAAAAAAATATGTCGGCAAGGCCCTATCAGGTCAGCAAGACTTCTCGCCGAAGTCACCTCCCCTTGTTGAGACTCTCCGAGTCACAAAGACTTTATTCCTTCGGCTAGACATCACGCCGAGCTTACATCTTTTGGTGAGACCCTAAGAAATATCATTATGTACACGACTTAATCCTGCAAAACAAGGTCTCGATTAGTCCCCAGAAGCGTATAAAAGATATTATAATAAATACACTATTTCTTATGACTTCATTCAATTTTACTATGCCTTCAACTTTTAGACAAAAGGAACCCAACCCTGGTGGGGGCGGAACCAAGACAAAACCGGAAACAACACCTACCTTCAAAACTAGCAGGGACGGAACCAAGACCGAACCGAGAAAAACACTTACCTTCAAAACTAGCAGGGGCGGAACCAAGACCGAACCGGGAACCGAGATCGGGACAAAATATGACCCAGAAATGACACCCCTCCTTCAAAACTGGTGGGGGTGGGGCCAAAAAGGAATCGGAATTGTGACCGGAGTCAGAATGGGAAAATTCCATGGGAATGACCATCATTTCCTAGTTCAGACCCCATCTTGGCTCCACGTCCGCAAAAGAAACCAAATGCGAGGGACAAAGATGGAAACAAACACAGGAGGAATTGGAGAAAAAATTGATCTCGGGCAAAACAAAACAAGGGCGGGGGCGGAACTAAATCCGAGATTGAAACTTCTTCAAAGTTTCGGTTTCGGATTCCATCCCGATCCCGCCTCCAACAACATAGAAAGTGACGACAAAAGAACAAAAAAAGAAAATGGGGAAAGGAAGAAAAAACACCCCGTGACCAAACGATCGGAACCGGGGTAAAAAAAAATGAACACAGCGGAACTGGGACCGAAGCCAAAATAGAACCAGAAACTTTTTCAAAGTTTTAGGTTTGGATTCCGTTCCGGTCCCGCCTCCAACAACATCCAAAAAGAGGACGAAGATAGATGAAGGAAGAAAAAAGGAAAGGAGGAAAACATCCTCAACAAAACAAAAGGTATAAAAGCAAAAGAACGAAACACATAGAACCAGGATCGGAACAAAAACCAAACCTGAAACTTTTGAAAGTTATAGGGTTCAGTTCCAGTTCTGGTTCTAGGTCCGCCAGAACAAAATGAAAAGACTCGCAAGATAGAAAAACAAAAGGGGTGGAACCGGGACCGGGGAAGGAATAGAAAATAGAACTTAGAAGGAATTCCAAGTTTGGTTTCCATTCCAGTTCTGGGTCCGCCAAAACAAAAGAAAAATTCCTATGGCCAAAAAGAAAATACCTAAGGAACATGACACAAAACCAAAGGAAGAAGACAAACGAAGAAGAGAGTAGCGGAGTCGGACTCGGGATGGAACCCAAACCAGAAACATCGAAAGAGTTCAAATTTCAGATTTAGCTCCGGACCTGGATCCAACAGAGCAAAAAGGCAAGACCAAGGAACTGTCGAGACCAGAATCGAGAATGGAACAAGACCAAAACTTGGATGAAAATCCAATTTCGATATTGGTCCAGGTTCCGCATCCGACAGGACAAAGAAAATGCCCAAGGCAGAAAACCAAAGGCCAAAAGAAAAGAAAAGAACAAGGGGGACCCATTTTTTTCCAAAATAAAATGGGGTGGTTATGCAAGGCATAACACTACCTTCACTACCAAATGGGGGACATTTTCCTATCAGAGAATGTCATTCGACCTTATCAATGCTAGAGCTGCCTTTCAACATACAATGGACATGGAATTCAAATATTTAATAGGTAAGTGTATCATTATCTATGTAGATGACTTAACTATCTTCTTCAAGAATAGAAAGGATCATGCTGCAGATTTAGAAAAAGTCCTTAAGAGATGTATAAGCTATGGTGTGTCCCTGAATCCAAAAAAATGTGTGCTTGGAGTTTCTGAAGGGAAAATTTTAGGCCATGTAATATCAAAAAAGGGGATATCTATAGACACTGATAGAGTTGAAGCCATCTTAAAATTGAAAATTCCTAGAAGTAAAAGGGAGATGAGATCCTTATTTAGAAGGATTAATTTTGTGAGAAAATTTATAATAGGGTTTGTAGAAATTGTCAAACCTCTTAACGAAATGATGAGAAAAGATGAAAAAATAGAATGGAGTAATGAGGCTAAATCTACTTTCTCATAGATTAAACATTCAATATTTGAGGCACCAGTCTTGACCAACCCATATTATCTAAATCCCTTCTATATCTATTGTTTTGCATTCAATCATTCATGTGAAGCTATTTTAACACAACAATGAGGTGAGGGAGATGAAACACCAATTGATTTGATGAGCTCCCCATTCAAAAATGTAGAATTCAAGTATCTGGCCCTTGAGAAGTAGGCCTTTGCACTATTGTGAGTAGTAAAAAAATTTAGGCACTACATCCTTCGGAGTCAGGTTGTCACCATAGTTCTTGATCCAGCTGTGAAGTCTCTCCTTATGTAGAGTGAATTAGGGTAGAGAAGAGGTAAATGGATGGCCATTTTGCAAGAGTTTGATCTATAAATCCATCCAATGAAGCTCATCCAAGGACAAGGCTTATCAAAGGCTATGGTGGACGTTGACAAGAGTATCACTTTCCAGCAATACATCGTGTAGTCATTCACAAAGGATCCTTGGTACATAGATATGATCTTCTTCCTCTTGAATAACAAATTCCTAGAGGGGATGAATGCTACTCAAAGGAGAGCATTGAGGATGAAGAGTTATCATTACATGCTCAAAGGAGGATCCCTATACAAAAGAAATCATGAAGGAGTTTACTTGTGCTATTTGGATCAGCAAGAAGCCAAACATGCTATTGCTGAATTTCATGGTAGATATGGCACATAGCATGGATCTATAGATTCCTTGACCCATAAAATTCTCAGTTCAGGCTATTATTTTCCCCACATGTTCTGAGATGCACACCAACATGTCAAAATGTGTTACACCTGCTAGACCTCTGCACCCAAGGAGCGTAATCCTACAATGTTGTTACAACTGGTCTACGAGAAGACCATTTGACTAATGGGCACTAGATTTCGTAGGGGTTATTAATCCAATATCTTCTGCAAGTCATAAGTTCATCTTGACAGCAATTGACTACTGCATGCTTTGGACTGAGACTCATCAATACAAAAACATCACCACAGAGGTGGTTATCATATTTCTCAATGAAAGCATCATAACTAGGTTTGGAGTACCCTTTGCCCTGGTATGTGACAATGACCTTGCCTTGTCATCTGTTGAGTTCATACAATGGGCCTATGAACATAAAATTATTTTTAAGTGTTCATCTAATTACTACCCTCAAGGAAATGGAGTAGCAGACTCTACCAACAAGAACCTATTGGAAGTGATAAAAAAATTGCTAGAGAACAACCCTAGGGATTGGCATACCCAGTTGAGATTTTCCTTATGGGTAGATTGAACTGGTATTAAAGCTGCCCTAGGAAATTCACCTTTTAAGTTATTCTACGGCCAAGAGACGATCCTCCCAATACATTTGCAGATACCTGTCCTTAGGTTTATGTAGGAGTTTTATTTGAAGGATGATTAGATAGTGGTTAGATTAACTAATTTATTGAACATGGAAGAATAGAGAGATGTTAATTTACAATAGTTCTTTAAACATTAGGTTGTCTTCAAACATTGGCTTGACAAAAGAGCCAAAATAAAGGCTTTCAGGATATCAGATCTTGCGTTGTTGTGGGATAAAGCTAAAGAGAAAAAGGGGGATCACCAGAAGTTTGATAAACTTTGGTTGGGTTCATATTAGATAGCTGAGATCTTGGGTGAAAATGTTTTTTGCTTGAGCACCCTAATGGGAGAACCTGTTCCATTTCCTACCAATGGTCAGTTTCTCAAGCATTACTTCAGCCCATGAGGGTCTAATTTTCTAATTAGTTGTGTTATATGTAATTAATTTTTTTGGGTCTTTTATTTTGTTTGATTGTTTGTTTGTTCTTTTCCCTTTGTTTTGTTATGTTGTTTTTGTTTTGTCTTGGTCTTTAGGGACCTTCATTTTCTTCCATTTTGAAATTAAGAGGTTGTTATTCAAAGTATGCTACTGGCGCTAGGAGATAAATTGATTTGGGTATTTTCAAGCATATCTATTGAAAGATTTCATTCTAAACTTATGTCTTATGGTCATTTTAACATTGGTTTGAAAATTTATTAATAATAAGGTATACTATAGATAATCTCATGAACTATGATTGAATTTTGTCATGAAATAGCTAAAACATCTGCCTATGTAAAATTTCCTACTTATCTTTGGGTGATTGTATCTCTTATTCAAGTGAAAATTTTGATTCCCAAAATTGTCATAAGGTCCACTATAGTTCTCAACCCACATTTTAGATTGGTTATATCTGAGTTGAGTAAAGTTAATAAGGAATTCCCATAAATGAATCTTATAAAAGAAAAGAGAAAAGAGAACCATTGAAAGAAAGAAGACTCAATATCAAATGGGTGATTCAAGTATCTCTATCGGGGCTATGGATGCCTAATTGGTAGTAGAGCAATGCTTCGAGAGATCTGGAGGTATATTCATCAAGGATATTAATGCCTAACTGGTCATGGAGCAATACCAATTATTTTATTGCATGATAGTTAAAGGACTCAACCTACGTAGCTTGGATCTTAGGTGTAGTTGTTCAGGGGTGAAGAAATTTTTTTTATGAAGAAAGATGCACCATATATGCACACACTCAAATTCAAAGTAGTTCATGTTGATATACATATGAGATTCCAGCTCAACCTTACTCAATATATCTGATCCTACTTAAGTTAGAATGTCTATAAACCAGAGGTTCTAGGTGACTGAATTCTTTAGTATCTTGAAAATGGATAAACCATTTTTTCTAGCCGAGTCGCCATTTGTTATGCTATGCATAACCACTACATTTTTTATTTTGGAACTATTATCTACTAAAATTGCACCCTCTTGAATATGAAATTCAACATTCTAGTGTAACATGTGAAGACCTCTCAAAGTGTGAGATTTGATAAGTAGAGGTCAACCTACAAAGAAGGTTGGCTTCCTTTGGTGTCACCTAAAGCTACTGATTTTGTAAAGGAAAAGGGAGAAGGAGTGCATGAAAATTAAAACTAAACCCTATGGTGATGGGTGATCCCATAATAGTGGTTTACAATTTTTGGCCAAACAGACCGAATTATTATTTTTAACTAAATCTTCACATTCGGGCACCTATAGCGGCTAAACTATGAGGAATTTGAAGATGGTGCAAACTAGAGTCTCATCAAATTTTGTCTGCAGATTCTAAAAATATTTTTTTCAAAATTTTTGGAATCAAATTGCACTTCTTTTTCCATCTCCAAAAAATATTTTTTTAGAAAACAACATTTTTAAAAAGTGGCACAATATAGCATAACTTTTTTTTCCATGAGGGATAAAATTCTAATTCTTTCAAATTTAGATTTGTAACTCTGATATCTAGTTCTTCCACTTAGTTAGATAGTTTTTTATTAATATTTTTTCTTTAATCAAGTTTCAAAGTCAAACGAATTACAATTCAGACACAGCCGACTGTATAACGCGTAACTTTTTTTGTATATGTCAAAATTTAATTTAATTTTTTTGTTGGATCAAGGACTTAAATATCTGGTGCACTCATATTTTTCAATTTTTTTTTGATAATCTTCTATTTTTCCACATGTGAAGAGAAATTCATTTTCGATGAAAACCGATGTTTAATAAAACTTAAAAAACAAATACATAACAAAACCAAAACATATTAAAATTATATTCATTGGATAGCTTGTTCTAAGGAATACCATAATAATTTGAAGTAAATTTTAATTGAATTCATTTGATCCCCCAAAATCTAAATCAAAAGTGATTTTTTATCAGCATTTTGATAGGTGTAAAGGAGACACATTTATAGGTATGGTTTAAAACTAGCGAGGTTCTATCCAAGGGGTTTGATCTAAGGTGATTTGATCAAACCCTCTTCAATTGGAATCCTTTAAAATGGAACTTTTTAAGGATCAAATCATTATATTTTCTAAAATATGTGATTTCAGCTAAAATTCATTCCTCTCGGAATTGTAAACCACTATTATGACACACTGATGCACCTAAACGTTTGGATTTGAAACCATATTTCATACACTTTCTTGTAATGACTGAAGATAAATTTACACAACTCATTTTTGTATATTCTTGCAAAAGTGCTTCACAAACAGGTCCTAGTGCTCAAACTCCTAGAAGGAAAGTTAATTTCACATCCAAAAATCATTTACACCTTTTGACACAATTTGTAACCTGCATAAACATACCTTCTGCGTAAAGGTTCTAAAACTTGAGACAAAGCTTCAAGGAAATAAACATTACCTCACTAAAAACTTGATCAATTAGCTGACTGAACACAAAAATGCAAAGAACAACTAGGAAGAGCTTTAAAGTCAATAATATCCAAGGTCTTTACTAAATTTCATTTGCAAAATTGAGTTACAAAACTACAAAAAAATTATGAAAAGGACTACAAGAGTCACTATTTCCAAAAACTGCATAAAGAACAACTAACTCTAAAAAGAGTTACAAAAGTGATTATATGCTTCATCTCCAAACAGTTGCACTAAACAAGTAGCTAGAAGCTTCTTTGGGTTGAATGCAATGAAAAACCCACAAATCCAGCCCCTAGATCTCATCCAAAAAGGATCCAAAAGGTTGAAATGGTCAATTTTGACCAAGTCCAACATAGTGACACATAAAGCAACCCTCAAAAGACTCCTAAAAGCAAGTAAGACTACCCTAAAATCCCTCCACATGTTTGCAAATTGAAAAAAAAACCTACCTCCTATATGCTTGGCATGTCATTAATCAAAGCATATTTATAACTTTCTTGCTATGTGTTGAATCCTCCTATCACTTTATTTTGCATTAAAACAATATTTACTCTTAAGTGATTTATAGGTTATCACTTTAGGTAAATGTTTTACATTTTCAAAAGATGCAAAAATAAAGGTCATGGGTTGGCCACAAGAAAAACAATTAAAAGCATAAGTCAAAAGACATATCATATTCCAAAGTATAAGGGAAAATGACAAAGATTAATTTGAAATTTTTTATTTTAAAACAAAACAAAAAAGTCTCCAAGGCATCGACATGAGTCTAGGGTAAAAGTTCCTTAAAAGTAAAACACTCAAAACACAAGCATTCTCTCACTTTATCTTGTTAATATTCTAAAGAGCTCTAAGTGTCACCACTGAGGGTTTATTTGTAGTTTTGGAAGCTTTTGGAGATTTATTGGAGCCTCTGTCTGTGTTGAAATCATGTGGGTAAGCCTCTGTTTGCATACAATCTGTTGCATTTTCTCAAATTTTGCTCATTGTCTATGAAAGGAATGATGTTTTAAACTCGTGTATGTTTAAAACGATGAAGATGTTTCATTTTCTATCCTTTCTTGTATCTACATGCAAACCCTAAAGATTTTTTTCCTTTATATAAATGAATGGTGGACCTTGGGCCACAACCTCTGTTATTTACTTTATGCATTTTATTTATTCTTCATCTTTGTATTATATCTAGAATTTATGCATTCTAAATCTCTTTTTTCAAGGTCTCACAATCCTTTGTAGTTGATTTTAGGAACCAACATCATTATTTTATGATGCCATGTAAAATGGCGGCCAACGGTGACATAATCACCCCTTACTTTTCATGCAAGATTATAACATGAATGAGATTTATGAGAGGGAAGACAGTTCAAACATGAGCTATTTTAGTCGACTACTCACAAAAGAATGCTGCCCTAAAAAAAATTAGTTTGCTAAATGATTCAATACCTTTACATAGTACGAGTATGATTCAATGACTCTACATTTTCCATTCCTTCATGAATACTATCTTTCTATGCGCTAGCTATCCATACTTGACGCCTCTTATGAATTCAAACTTGAGGGATTTATACCTTTGTATAAACACTTAAGGGTTTGAAACCCTATCCCTTGTCGTTGTTTGTTTGCCTAGCTTGAATGGTTGTGCACCTACTCTGTGTGATTTCTATGAGCTTTATTCAAGTTTGGCCTACTTTTGAATCCTCCAAAAGTGACTTCTCTTTTCTGACATTGCTGTTAAAAATTTGCTACAAAATAACCCCACTGCAATCACTATCTTGCCATAATATAAGCACTAGATCTGTCGCCCAAAACTGACATATTCATTAAGAATAATTTTTAGGCCTTTGGTCCATTCTTTATATTCTACACCTACACATTACATAGTCGACCTTTATATAGTTTACTACCATCCTCTGAAAAAATAGACATGTCAACAAGCCTTAAAATTTCCCTTGTGTAATTCTTTTTATAGGTGCAAGGTAGGTATTATGCCTTTCCTCATGCATTGCTCTCTATGGAAATTTAGACTTCTAGATGTGGTGTGACTATGTCCTTCAACCATTGAAATTTTCTCTAACTTGAGATTCGGTCCTTTCAAAATATGCATGTCTTGCATGTTTCAAAGCATGCCCTTACTTACTATCTTGATGACAGTAGCATTTGCATTATATTCACAATCTCAAACCTTGAATCCTCTCTTGGAAATCCTTGAATAAGTAGAGTTCAATTGTGATAGAAACTTTAATAGGTTTAAGAGTAGATCAGGGCTCATTCACTCATTGGATGATTATCTTTTGGAAACATGCTTTTATCTTGTTGTTGTTCTCATGAATTCCTGACTATTTAAATGAGCTAATGCTTATTATTTTATGATATCATTCTATGATTAATGAATAACATTGTTTAATTTTTTGAAGCATTATGATCCTGTCATGCATATACCCATTGTTTGTATTAGTGAATATAGAAAATACACTACCATGAATGATAGATTTATTTCTGATTGTATTATAATGTTTTTGGAAAGCTTATCAAGCTTATATCATCAAAACACTGAATGTTAGCACATTGGGCTCAACCCTTGTGGGAGCCACATTTATCCCACATGCTAAAACTTAATAGATTAGATCAAAAACATGAATCTGCACATGAAGCAAACAAGTTAGTGAAATAAAATGCATATCTTGAATATTTTTAATTGCTTTAATGGCTTTCTAGGATATCCAGGATATGCATGCTTATTTAATGTTGATTGAGGTCAGTATATATGTGCATAGGTGTATTTTCATGTATAGTTGGAAACTTTTCATTTCTTAGAGCATTGCTCTAACATCATTGCTTATGTTAAATGTAGTAACTAGTGGAAACATGAAGCTAGGAAGGACAAGAGCAGCTTGGGACAACAATAGGACAAGATAGCACAACAAAACCAGCCATTCATAGGAAATGATTGGTTTCTTTCTTTACATGCACATTCCTTTTACTTATTCATTTATATTCTTTTCTTTTTCTGCATTAAATAAGTTAAGTCAATCTCATGGCTTGTGTGAGATAATGTACACTTTTTACTTAATAAAGATTACTTTATTCAAAAAAGAAAGATTTGAATCATTCTTTTGTTACATGCATATGTGTAAATGCAATAATTTGTAATTATAATATTTTTTAGATTATTTCATTTATGCATCTGAATGTAATGTAGGAATGATTTAAATGTGCCTCTTTCTCAATTTAAAAATAACAAGCTCAACCTAATTAAGCCTACGAGTGAAAATCTAGTAACATGAACAAAATGGGTCACCCTTGTTTTTGTTTTGTCCTTGGTGTTTTCTGAGTCTTAGGAGTTGTTCATTTTTCTCCTAAGTCTTTCTTTCTTTTGGTCTATTAGAAGTTGAGTTCGAAAATAAAATGGACTCAAAATTTTTTGTAAGGTTCCAAGTTTGGATTCAATCTCAATTCCAGTTCTGCCTTTCTTCCTCTTTTTTCTTTTTCATTGTCTTTCAGTTGGTCTTGCACTCTCGGGTTTGTTTCTCCCTTGAGTCGTTTCTTGTTTTCCTTGTGTTTTTTTTTTCCTTGAGCGAAAGTGGAACTAGGGATGGAAGTGAACTTGGAACTTTATAAATTTCCATATTTTATTTCCATTCTGATTTTGACTTTGCTCATTTTCTTTGTGTTGTCATTTTTGTTGGTGTCTAGGCCAGGTCCGGTTGTCTATTTCTTTTTTTTTTTGTTCCTTTGTTGGGAGCGGAACTGAAATCAGAACTGAACTTGGAACTTTGTGAATTTCCCCATTCCGGTTTTGGTTCTGATGCCACCCCTATTTCCTTTTATTGTCTATCCTTGCCATGGGACCGAAACCGGGTTCGGAGTTGGATAAGAAAATTGTTAAAGGTTTCTTGTTCTGTCCCAAATCTAGGTCCACATCCATCCTACCTTTGGTTTCCACGAGAGTTAACTATTCATTTGTGTAGTTTGCTCTGCCCTCGATTGACCACATTTATGGCATTAATTGTAGCCTCCTCACATGCATGAAATGATTTTAAAACCTTAATTGAGGATTAATTGGCTCATTATCTTTGTTATCTAAGTCATTTTAGCAAACCAAAGCCAAGAGAATTGTGAGAGGGGAACGATTTGATTGCAAAGGCATGTTGGTGAGCGAATCTTTGTCAAGTTTCAGCCTTGTTGGTGTTTTGAGGTAGGGTCTCATCTCATTCTTTTCCCATTTTTCTTTGTCGTTTTGTTTTCGTATTCTTATTTGTGATCATGCACATTCAGAGGACCTTTTTCCTGTGAATCTTCACTTGTTCTTTTGTGTCTTGTTGGTTTCATTTTTCCTTTTCTGTGTTCATTTTCTTTTCTATTTTTTCTGTTTGTTGGTTTTCCATTTGGTTGTCACTTTCATGGCAGGTCCATTTTGTCGTACCCTGGTTTCTAACTAGGGTTTTGTTTTAAAGGGTTTTCATGATTTAAATATGTTTGAAATCTGTTTAGAAACACTTTTGATCATTGTTTTGTTTCAATTATTCGATTTTCATGTTGGTTTTTCGATTCCCTAATTTTCTAAGTCGACGTGTTGTGCAAACTAGGGCTTGCTCAACAATCTTTACAAGTATCTAGCCCTAGGGTTAAAATTGGTCTTTATGCAAATAAGGGGTGAGGTTAAGCCCTTGTATTTGTATTTCCTTATAAAACCATGTGACTCTAGACCTTAAGTTCATGTGACCACCTCTTCAAGGAATTGCTTTGTTTTAAGTAGTAAACTAGTGGAAGTGGACTCGGGTTCGAACTTGTCCCATAGGTATTTGCATTTTTGGGTTCACTCACAAAATGATCCCACTTCTAAGTACTATTGACTTGGGTCTTCACACTCACCCTTTGGCAGAACCAGAACTAGAGTGGAGTTCGAACTTGGAACAATTGATTGGTTTCGGGTTCAGTTTTCGTTTCGATCCCGGTTCCATTTTTTTCCAATCCCGAACCCACTTTGTGTTAAAATGGTTTTCTATGCCTTATTCTTCTATGAATTTTCTTTTGATGAATATGAAACTGACTAAGTATGAAAGTTTTCTTGAGACATTAGAGGATGATATTAGACAATGTATCGATTTTCATTCTTTTGTTCATCTAATATAGGGTTTTATTGTAGAAGTAAGTGATGTTTGGAGCATTGGAGGAGGCTTCTCAAAGGAGCCAACCTATAGAAAGTTCAAGGAAAGGAGCCAAACCTAAAAGGATAAAGGTGGAGCAACTCCCTTACACCCTGAGATACAAACATAGGGAAGCTACTCTCATAGCTAGTAAGGTGGATTTTGATTGGGCCGACATCACTGATACCAACTTGGGCTCATTTAGCTATGAGGAGTTGCTCTTGGAAACATTTGGTGAGGATGTAACAAGGAGGATGGAGAGAATTTTCTAATCTAGATTGGCACATGTTTCCCTCTTCCCCTTATCAGTTCAGTGTCCTGAATTGATACTCACTGTAGTTGGAGCCTACAACCCTACCACCAGGAAATGTGTCGAGTTGCAAGGAAATGTCATTATTAACCTTACGCCACAAATGATCAGATTCATGTTCAATGCACCTACCCCACGGAGCCCTAGGCAACTCAATGAGGTAGGAGCCCTTAAATTATAGTGACAAGAAGGAAACTAGCAAAACTCATATGAACAAGAACTAGATGAGAGTTGAGAAAAAGTCTCTGGCTAAGCTTCTCGACTAGCCTAAAAGGGAAGACTTCTACAAGGAGATTGTAGATATAATAATGATGCTCTCCATAGTATTTGGGAAGAGAGATGCCTCCCAGTTCAAAGAGTGGATGTTTCCTTTCATCCAAACCATCCTAGATGGTAGACAATAATTTGATTGGCCTATGATTGTGTTAGAATGCATACACAATTAGATGCTTAGAGTAAGAGAAACCAAGATTTTCTTCATGACCTCTTATGTAATATATGCAGCAGCTAGAAGGGGTATCTTTCTGGGGTTGAATTCAGTGGGTATTTTTCGAGAAGCCCAAGGAAAAAAAAGTGTATGGGATCATTATGATCATCTCACCTTGCAGGCCTCAAAGTCACACTACAGGAGGGTTAATGATGAATTTATGTATGTCATCATTAATCAGCTAACAAAAGATGTTGGTTACAGATTGAGTAGAGAGGCCATGGCCTTTATTGGAGAATGGGAAAATTGGTATATCCAATACACCAAGTTTACTTATTTCAGGCTAGCTGGTTTTGATGGTCACCCCCATCTACTTACTACCTAGCTGCTGTAGCAACAAGATTTCCTTGATGGAATTCATATATCAAGCTTTGAGGGTCAACTCCAAATTTGGTACCAAGCACAAGACCGATTGTCACAAATTCACCATGAAGTTGGGTGAATATAGTTGTGCACACATTGTGGTAGCCAAATCAATTTGTGAAGACTTGATTTATTTAAAATTGGGTTTATACACTTCTAGGAAGCATTTTGATCCCAAACACAAGATGCAAACCTTTCTTCCCACTGTTTTTGACACACTTTAATTTGTTGGAGGACTTTTGGATGGATTTACAAGATGAATATGATCTTAGAAGGAGAAACTATGAAAGATTTCCTATCCCACTCATGGTTGAGTATGGGATAAAAGAGGACATTTCAAAGACATTATCAAATGATGGGGTAAATTTGGATCCCCAATATGATGTTGATAAGGTAGGCACCAAAGACCTAGATCCAATAGATTGGAATGTAGAGGAGTCCATAGATATACAACAAATTGCAAGGTCGATATTGGACAGGAGCATCCAATGGGTTGTTATGAGAATTAAGGAACCAGAGGCTTAAACTTCCAAGAAGAGAAAGGTTGTAGGCACCATTGAAGGTTATAAGAGAACAAAAAAAAGAATGGATCCTAAGGAGCCCTTAGATTTTTTCCCTCCTACTTTTGGAGAGGAGATTGGAATTCTTGCTCAGGATCTTCCTGAAGCGCATGGAGAAGAGGCCACAACAGAACTTGGTGCCTCAACCTCAACATCTGTTGCAAGGGAAGCGTCAACTCAGCCTCTTATCACAGAGTAGCCAAGTGGAGAGATTCCTATGGGAACCCTTCACAAGGAAGATGAATCTTTGAAGGAGAAGGATCTTGAGGTGGAAATTCATGACATTGAGACAAATTTTGATGCTACCGCATCTAATAGGGAGACCCATGTAGTTGCATCTATTGATGAAACTGAGGATGTAGAGACTAAACATGTTTTGACTGAAGAATACCAATGGAAGTTGTTTGGGGACACCAAAGGGGAAGTAGATGCCAAAGAAAAAGTTGAGGCACTAGGTAAATGAAAGGAGATTGATGCTAAGGCACAATCTAATGCATTAATGGAACAACAAGAAGTTGAGGCTCAAGCCAAGGTTGATGAATTGGATAATAAGAAACAACAAAGAGAGCAAGAGATCAAAATTAAAGAGGAAAGAGACAAATTGGTTATGTTACAGAAGATCCATGATCTTGAGGAGGAAAAAGCTTCTCAAAGAAGAGAAAAAATCCCTTGAGGCTAAATAAAAGGCTATTGAGGAGTCCCACAAAAAGAAAGAAGAGCAAGAACGCCTAGAGAGAGAGAAGGAGGCTAAAGAGCTTGCTCTATATGAGAAGAAATCTAAAGAGGCATGGGACTATGTCAAGGAACTAGAAAAGTAGAGGAACCAGATGTATGAGGAGAGGAGGTTGGAAGAAGAGTGCTTGAAGAAGGAATAGGAAGCTAAAAGGTTATAAGAGAAAAAAGATAAGGAAGAGGCTGAGAAACTTGCACAAGAAGAATAAAAAAGAGAACAATAGAATGTGCAAGAGGTTGACTCTCAACCTAAGAACACTAAATTGCAACCTTTATCTTTTTCCACAGCTGCTTCTTCTTCAACACAAGTGGTCACTACTCTTGATACTACTACATGGTTGAAACTTGATTTGGAAAAGAAACAGATAGTTGAACCTCAGCCTCTCAATTGGGATGAGATGATAAAGGAGATTGAAAAGGAAAGACCTAAAAAGAAGGCTAGAATTCGTCACTCCACCAAGTTCACGGATGCAGGGGAAATTATTGTTGAATGTGCAATTCTAGTGATGGATAAGGATAATGATGACATGCAAGTAACTAATTACCAATTGGGTACTGTGAATTTGGGGAGAACTACCAGGAACCAACAAATGAATTTAATTGATATTATAGCTTCCTCCACCAAATCCATAATGATTAAAGATAAGCAAAAGAAAGATGAGCTTAAGGCCCAATTGGATCAATTGCAAAAGTTCTTAAAAGACATCTCCAACCCAGTTTCTCAACAAGTTTCTACTCTAGAAACCCCAGTATTACTAAGCAAGAAAGAGTCAGATGACTTCGTTCAAATAAGGAGTAAGGTGAGGATGCTTGACAAGTGGATTGATAAGCCGAATCAAAAGGTTGGTGAAGTACTGACTAATAGTTTTAAATTTCATAAAGGAGGACTTGATTTGGTAGAGGAGATGAGTCAACATGCTAAAGACCTAGAAAATCAAGATGAGGAATACAAAGAATATGTCAAGGAATTGAAAGACATCAACAAAATGCCCAAGTCAACTCTCTTGGAGCATTCAATTCTTGAAGAGGATAATGTTGATTTATTGACAAGACCTTAAATATAATCCAGTTCAGATCCAAGTTCATCTATGAGCATAAGAACAAAGTTCAAGAAGCTAACAAAGACTTAAATGAACAAATTGATGAATTGGAGGCAGTAGTTGCTATTCTAGTTAATCTGGACATCCCAATCAGAGAAGGTCTTCCTCTAGATAAGTTGAAGGAAAATTGGAGTAGTAGATTTTAGGAAGTAATGCAAAAGGAAGATGATGGAGAGGACTTGTTGTTGGATAGGCTCATGGATATCAAGGAGGAGGTAAAAGCTGCTAGAAGGGAATTAATCAAATTGAAGGATATGCAAGAATTCACTTCAACATAATTGAAGAGGATCAAATTTGAGGATAATTGGTTAGATGGGCCTGATTTGGATATCCATCAACAAATATTTTCCATTTATGATGAGTATCTCCTTGAACAAGCAATTTAGGAGTGAGCTGGAAGAACACTCTCCTCTTGACACAACATCCTTTCATCTCTTATTTTGTAGGATTTTGACACAAGTTGGACTCAAGCTCTCTTCCAACAGTTTGACCTTCTCTCTTGGGCATCAAAATTTTGTACAACAAAGCAATCAACTATCCAATAGATAAAGAAACACTCACTATTAATGTCTATTTAAAACTAACTTGATGTTCAATAGTGTTTCTTTATCAAGTTGGTTGGATAAAGAAACACTCACTATTAATGTGCATGTCTAGATATTATGAAGTTTTATTCATATTCTACTATTTTAAAGCTCTGGTCTATCTTTTTTAATATTTATTTAAACTCCCCAACATAGGTTAATTGATCTAATGTAGTTTTTTTCCTTATTAGAAGCAAAGGTCCCTTGAACATTAAACTTACATTGACCATTGAGCAATATCAACACAGTTCAGAACCAACTACCAGGACCTTGGGAGTTAGGTTACTTTATGTTGTATTTTATTTTCATGAGAAATAGAATAGAGATATTTTGTTTAATGTTGTTGTGTTGTTTTGACCATCAACACCACCTGCTTGTCATTTTAAATGCAACTTCAAAAACTTTACACAAATTGTTGGATGGCACTGTAGATGCCTCTCGATGTAATAAAGTTTTTTTCAAAATAAAGCTAAGGAATTAGTCTTTGTAATGAGGAAATTGTCCCTTCCATACAAAATTTCACTTGGAATGCATTATGTTTACTATGTCTATTTAAAACTAACTTGATGTATTATATATCTCTATTTTAAAAGCATTGTGGGCCCATTATCCATAGGTTATAAGATAATTTTAAATCATAAAATTGGTTGAAATAATACAATATATTACAAGATAAGGAACTCAAATGTTTCTCTTAGCCTTACACATGGGGACATGTCAAATTTTTAGAAGGGGAGAGACCACCTCTAATTTTTAAAAATACTAATTGCTCTTTCAGATGTGAAGATGGTTATGTATAGTTATTCTATATATGTGTGTTAGATTGACCAAATATATTAAAATTTTCATTTTATGATGTCCATTTGAAGTGTCTATAGTTGTAACAGTATTAAAAGATGTAGTGAAGGCCTTGACTAATCTTCACAAGTTAGAACTCATCTATAGAGATCTCAAGGCTAATAATATTTTGATAGATAAGTGATAAACATTAGACTACATTTGTGAATGAAGATGGGAAACCCAATAAAAATGGTCTCTTGGGATGACTACTAGATATTTCTTTTGGTGCACATCCTTAAATGAAGAAATAAATCATGCAAGAAATCGTTGAACAAGTCTCATCTCATGGGACATCGTCCTTCTTGTGTCAAGAAGATTAAGGAATAATAATGGATGAGTTAGATATAGATACCAAGTGTATTCTACTTAAAATTATAGTTAATATTTTAGGATGGATGCTAAGATTTCAAAATTAATTTGATAGAGGGTAATTTGTTGTGGGCCTATCAAAGTTAGACCTTTTTAGAATTTTAATTAAAATGATAAATTGAGTAGATAATTTTTCCCAAGCGATGTTGGATGTCCTTCCTATCTTCATACCTTCTCCTATGCCCTCTTTTAGTCTTCATGTCATGGAGTTCTGTGAAAGTGAAATCTTTGTGAATAGTTGCACTCAAAGCATGGTATTCATTATGCAATTTAGCAATTTCATCCTCCTCTTCAGTTAGTCTCTCCCTCTCTCTCAATCCCCCAACCGTCCTCTCTCTCTCCATCTTTCTATCACTCTCTTCTTTCCTCTCTACTCTTTATCTCGCCATTCTCTTTGTCTACTTCTCCCTCACCATATATCCTTCCCTATATACTTCTCTTTATATCCCTCTCTCCATCTCTACATCTCCCTACCTCCTCCCCTCTTCCCTCTCTCTCCCTTTCCAAATCTACCCACCTTCCTTCTCTCTCTCTCCTATCTTTCTCTCTCCCTCTCTAATTATCTATCTCCTTTCCTCCCTTCCTCCCACCCACCTCTCAGCTCTCTACTCTTATCTCTATCTAACTCTGGCCCATATCTACATGTCTCCCCTCCCTCCCTCCCTCTCTCTCTCAATATATACACCTTCCTCCTTTTCTCTCTAATTATTTCTCTATCACCTCTCTCTCTTCTTCCCTCTTTACATCTCCCTATCTCTCGCCATCTCACCCTCTCTCTTAAGCTCCCAAACCCTATATCGAATTCCATAAATCTTAATCCTTATACCCTAAACCCTACACCCTCAAACCTCATCCCTATACCCTCAACCTTATAACCTATACCCTAAACATTATCCCTTTAAACATAAAAATAAAACCCTAAACCCTACATTCAACTCGGTAATTATAAACCCTCATTGTATGAAAAATGCCTCAAACAAATGGGTTTGACAATTTTTCATGTACAAACCCGTAAGTGAGCTCAAGCTTCCAAAGACCCTTGTAAGTTTCTAGCTCAAGAATTGTCAGTTGAGCCTAACCTAAGTTTAAGGTTTTGCATTCTATGTCATGTACAGGAGTTGGGATATGAATAGATAGTTGCTTTTGGTCCTATGTAGTTTTATTGAATTCTTGTATGGTTTAGATATTATATTCTATGCAATCCTTGTTATTTGCATTATGTGTTTTAACATTGATTTTGATAGATGCGTGGTCTAGAAATCTGATTTGAGTGACTCCATGAGTTCTCGCATTCATTTTACCCAGTGCTTACTAATGTTCAAGAGGCATGGATGCAAGTGACTACTTGAAAGAGTTTAATAATCAGGAAGACTTGGCACGGTATTACCTAACTAAGGTGAGCGACCGTATGAAAGCAGGTGTTGATGCAAACAAAAGGAATGTTGAGTTCGAGGTCGGGGATCACGTTCTTCTATGCATGGATCCTCTAAAATTCTACCCACAAAAAGGATTGAGCTAGTCTCTTATTCATAAATACAATGGACCCTTTGAGGTACTTGGTTGAATTAGAAAAGTAGCCTATAGACTATGTTTGCCTCTACACATGAAGGTGCACCCTATCTTTCATGTGAGCCAGCTCCACCCACACCATGTTGATACAGATGATCTTCTTCACAATGTACCAACCCAAGGACCAACTAATGTAGTTGACAGGCCAAAATACTTGGTTGATGAGGTGATCAAATGCAAGAAAGGGACTTCAAGAAGCACAGACTCCAAGAGTTCTTAGTTGCATGGAAAAATTGACCACATTTAGATGCTACCTAGAAGAGGGGTGAAACATTATGGTAGGATGAAGAGAAAGTGGTTGAGTACCTTGATAGGCATTCCACCCCACCTTCAAAGTAAGCATTTTTGAAGGGTGACTCCCACATGGCCACAGAGTTTGTACAGGTGTCGAGGCATCACCTAAATTGAGTGGGGGATAGTGTAATGCTTATTGAGAAAGAGTCTAGAAATAGCCGAGATGGTTCCGAGTTTTCTATGATATTGATCCAATCTAAGATATAAACCCTGGATCAGTTCCTTTTGATGCAAAAAGGTTGTGAACCAAGAGGGGCTCAAAGAGATAGTTTCCCTCTATGCAAAGTGGGGCTTAAACTAAAGTCATCATCGAGTTGGCATCGAGTTGGATTTTGATGTTGTAGTCTCTCTTTGAGTTTGGGGTGGTGTGTTGGTTTGGGGTCCAGCCTCATCCCAATGGATGTGGATCTAGTCTTTATGGGACAACAAAAATGTTTCGTGTGATGCACTCTTTGTTGCATTGGGTACCAATAGAGTTCTGAAGATTACGCTCAACTAGAGTGTTGGTGCATGACTAATGGATAAACATGATTCTGACTTGATTCCAACTCGAGTTCAACTTGAGCTTGACTCATTATTATCTAGTTGCTTTGATTCATCACCCGAATCTATTCGTAGAGCTTGGATTAATGAAGTAAGCATAAGTTATGAATGCAAAATTCTAGGTGAGTAGGATTTTCTAAGAGCATATTTTGTATTTCGAGTTGCATTGCATAGTGAGGATTTGATCCCAAAATTGAGTGGGGGAGAGTGTAACACTTACTGAGCAAGAGTCCAGACATAGCCGAGATGGTTTCAATTCTACAGTGATACTAAACCAATCCGAGGTCCAAACCCTGGATGAGTTCCTTTTGATGCAAAAAGGTTGCAAGCCAAATGCAGCTTAAAGAGATAGTTTTCCTCTATGCAAAGTGGGGCTTAAAATGAAGTCGTCGCTGAGTTGGATTTTTATGTTGTAGTCTCTCTTTGAGTTTGGGGCGTTCTGTTGGTTTGGGGTCCAATCTCATCATGATGGATGTGGATCTAGTCTTTGTGGGATGGTGGAAATCTTTCATGTGATGTGATCTTTGTTGCATTGGGCACCAACAGAGTTCCAATGATTGAGCTCAATTGGAGTGTTGGCATGTGGCTAATGGATAGACACGATTCTAACTTGAGTCCAACTCAAGTTTGACTTGTGCTCAACTCATTGTTATCTAGCTGCTCCAATTCATTGCCTAACTCTATTTGTAGAGCTTAGATTAATGAATTAAGCATAAGTGATGAATGCAAAATTCTTGGCAAGTAGGATTTTCTGAGAGTGTATTTTGTATTGTGAGTTGCATTGCATAGTGAGATTTGATCCCGAATCTATTATTCGAGTTGGGATTTTTGTATAGTCATTTGTATACTATAATTGTTTGTGAAGCTTATCATGGTTCTTATGGTGAGATTGGTTTTTGAGATATTCATGTGAAGGACTTGGAAAAACTTGAGAGCGAGCTCGTATCTCCAAAGACCCTTGTAGGTTTCTAGCTCAGGCATTGTCAGCTGAGCCTGACCTGAGTTTATGGTTTTGCATTCCATGTCATGTCAAGAGTTGGGCTATGAAAAGATAGTTTTTTTTGTGCCTATGGAGTGTTATTTAATTCTTGTATGGTTTATATATTATATTTTGTGCAATCCTTGTTATTTGCATTATGTGTTTTAACATTGATCTTGATAGAGTTGTAATCTAGAAATTTTATTTGAGTGACTTTGTGAGCTCTTTCATTTATTTTAGCTAGTGTCGCTCATTGTATGAAAAAATTCCTCAAATAAATGGGGTTTGATGATGATGTACAACACCGTGAGACCCCATTTCTTTGAGGTATTTTTTTCATACAACAAGCACTACCTTGTCAATGTGACCACATTGATGCATTAACAAGGTAGTGAGCTTAGTGCTCATTGTTCTAACCAAATTTCTATGAAGGAATTTTTTCATACAATGAGTACTAAGCTCACTACCTTGTCAATGTGGTCGCATTGAAAAGGTAGTGAGCTTAGTGCTCGTTGAATGAAAAAATGCCTCATCGAAATGGGGTCTCACAATGATGTACATCACTATGAGACCCCATTTCTTTGATGCATTTTTTCATACAATGAGCACTACCTTGTCAATGTGCCAGTGTGGTAGAATTGACAAGGTAGTGATCATTGCATCAAAAATTTCCTCAAAGAAATAGGGTTTGACATCACCATCAGACCCCATTTCTTTGGGGCATTGTTTGATACAATGAGCACTACCTTGTCAATGCATCAATGTGGTAGCATTAACAAGGTGGTGCTCATTCTATCACCATGAGACCCCATTTCTTTGAGGCCTTTTTTCATATAGTGAGCACTACCTTCTCAATGTGTCAATGCAAATGCATTGACAAGGTAGTGCATGTTGTATAAAAAAATTCCTCAAAAAAATGGGGTTGACAATATAGGGTTGAGGGATTAGGTTTATGGTTTTTAAGGTTTGAGGGATTAAGGGTTTAAGGGTTGAGGGATTAAGTGTTTAAGTGTTGAGGGATTAAGAGTTTAAGGATTGATGGTTTAAGGTTTGAGGGATTAAGGATTTACAGGTTGAGAAATGAGGGTTGACGGTATACGGTTGAGGTATAAGGTTTAGGGTCCAATGTATAGGGCATGTTGGATTCAAAAAAAATTGAGAGGGGGGTGTATTAGTGTTGTGAAATTTTTAACCTTATTACTCTATTCTCTCAAGTGCCTAAAACATTCAATCAAAAGAAAGATGCATGAACATACAACAATAAGCCACAACACCATAACACAAGGATTTTTATGTGGAAACCATGTTAGGGGAAAAAACATGGTGGAGGTCAATCCATAATTTGAGTACTCAAAATATAAGTGTCTATAAGTGTTTTACAAAATGGGGAATGCCCTTGCATTCAAGAACACTACCTAGAGCTCACTACTCAAAATCAAGGCTCACTGCCTTACAAATATTTGGATTACATCAAAAGGTTGAATTGAGAAGACAAAATCTATAAATTCCTGATTATAATTCTAATTAGGCTCATATATAAGATTTTGGACATTTTGTCTGATTTTGCACTTCACTCTACTCTATCTTAATTCGCTTCACAAAATCCTCTTCTGTACAAATGAAAATTGCTGAACTGCTCTTCTGATATTTGCACACACATTAAAACATATCGAATTCTCACACACACACCAAAATAAATTAACTGATCTCATATATATCCTTTACCAAGAATTTAGTCGCTATATGTCAACTTCAATAGAATAGAAAATATCTTCCAACTGTCAACTCAAATCATGAGTAACATTTAATGTGCATCCACCAAAGTCATCCATACCATAGTTAGGACCCAAAACAATATCTCCAACACAAAATACTCCAAACTATTTCGCTTTAGACATCTACAATACCTTACATTCACTTAGTCAGCCTTCATATATTGATGAAAAAAAATCAAACGACTGGATCTCCTAACTTGTACACCACTTGTTGCGACAAAAAAAAACTTGAGAATACCACATTTCATATACCCAATGACCTTGCCTTAGATCTGCAACCAAAACTGATAAACTAGTAATTCAAATCACTTGAAAAATTCAACTTTAGTCAGATACCCTATTCTTCACTTTGTCGTCCGATATAGTCAGATAATATAGTGCGGACCGGATCAATGACTTCAGTTGCTATCAATGACAACACTAGAAGCCATATGCCAACAATCTCCCCCTTTGGCATTGATGGAAACACTTAGTGAAAAATGACTAAGTGTTAGAACCTTCAAAACTCCAAAAAGCCATAGCTGACAAAACTCAACAAAACTCCCCCTAAGTTTGATATGACATTTTTCACTACTCTCTCTCTCCCCCTTTGACATCAGTGACAAAAAGATAATAAAATATTTTCTTTCTCCCTCTATGAAGTGTAACCAAAAACCTACTTATGCAAAAATTGAAGGAATACAACTACTATTTGATGATTATTTTGTACTTTTCCATCAACTTCGAAAGAAACTTCTTCCATGCTTCCAATACAATCTCAATGATTATGATCATACTTTTGTTTTAAAATGTCTGGTTGATAATCTTAATAAGGGATTCCAGAATGGTGAAGGAATCTTCCAATACTTCTCCCTTCCTTAGTAACTCAATCAATTGTTCCAGCCTGCATTCAGTTGTGTCCTTCACTTTCCAAAAGGTGTCAACAATACTATTTCTAGTGTTCTAAACATTTGTATGCTTTGTCTGCAATTCCTAAATCCTTTTCCTAATTGCACCATCTTCATCCTAAGACATATCAAAGTCTCGTCCAATACTGTTCAGCTCTATTTCAATTTACTCCATCTTCTCTTTATACTTTTTGATTGCATGAGGTCATCGAAGACAATAGTTATAAATGATTTGTATTGTGCTTATGCATTACCTTAGTTCATTCATGTTCCTTTTTAGCTTAGTAAGTGATAATTTGTACTGTTTCTTCAAATGTAGGATCAGTTCTTCTTCTTCCTTATTCTGATACTTAGAGTCCATGGTTTCCTTGATGCATTCAATCATCTCTTCTAGAAACCTCTTCTACAAACTCTCTAATTTGATATGATTGTGCACAAGATGTGCACTTAGTACGTGCTTAATATCATGTCCTACTCATATGAGGATCTGATACACCACATGTTTGCAATTTTCTACATTCCACCTTCCTCATGAATAAGCTACAATAGCTCTTCCTTGGTTAGATCACCTTCTTCTTCACTTCCTTTTTCCATTGCTTTTTCTTGTTCTAGTTTAGCTATTTCCAATTATTTTCCAAGGGATTCCTCAGTTTCCTTATCAGAATCCTCATCTAGTATGTCCAAAATCACTTGTTATTTTCCTTTCCCTTCAATTTTTGAAGTCTTGTTGGTTGGTGGTGTACAAATAACAATTTATTTTTCTCTTCTCTTCTTTCTTTCCATCTCAACGGAGGAGGAACCAACTTCAAGTGCCCTTTCCATAATGGAAACACCAGTTGATCCAAGCTTCCTTAACAAACCCTTAAAGAAACTTTCATACACTTGATCACATTTTTCCAAATTGTTAGAGTATATGTAAATCTCCTTGCAAACTAGTTCACTCTCTTCCCATAATACATTGTTACTCAAGGGTAAGCAATTTAAAAAATACATCACAAGGCATATAACCAAAGTTTCAAACCTGAAATGGTAATTTTTCTCCTTTTTCAATTGCATGTTCTCCATTAATTGATCTTTCAGTAATCCGCAAAGATCAAAATCTTGATCTTACATTATCATCTTGTGTGAAATGTAAACAACACTTGCCAAAGTTGTAGCTTCTCTACTTCTGAAAAATATTTTGTAGGATATTCCATGCACAATGTACCTTGTCACTAAATCTTTAATCATGGATATTATCAATGCCCTTTGATCTCTAGTTACTCTGCTTAGGGTTTCAAATTCTTTATTTCGGATTGACTTCTTCCTTGGTAGATCCCCAACTTGCATAAACTGGTTAAAGCTGCAATCACTTCTTTCAAGATATGGTAGGGTTTATCCAGAGTCAGAATATCAACATTCAATCTATTCAAAATAAACTCAATGATTTATGCATTTCCAAAATAGGGGAATTCACTACAAATATCCAAGATTTTGTGTGTTTCTCCTTTCAACCATTTCAATTCATCGTGTGACAACAAATTTATTTCGGCTCTAATCTTGTCACTACTATACTCATCTAGTTTTACCATTCCTTTGATTTGTTCCATTTTACCTTCTGTACACATGTCTTGAAAATACCAAAGAAGTTCTTCAACTACACACCAAATTAAAATTTCTCAATACTATCAAAATACTTGATGGATTAGGGTTTCACCGCTGAATTCTCTTCACGTTTTTGAAATTTTGGTGCAGAGTTCTCTCCTTCTCTTTTTCTTTGACACAAAGTGGAAAATGAGGGTTTCAAGTTTCTTTTTATATTTTTCACACCTAAATTTTGTTTCAATAAATTCTTTTTCCCAAACACATCTGGATACCCTATTTTCTCAGACTTTGAAAGATAACTCTTCTATAGATCTTCAACTCAGCATGACATCCTTTCCAACTATTCTAGTAATATTTGTAGATCATTAGTGCGACCACTACAATTATCCACATCTCAGTGTCAATTACTGGTAGGGGGTTTGAAATATTTTCTTGACAACTCCCCCTAGGCCAAAGGCCCAAAACTAATTCTCAGAGGAATTACCAGAAGCAGGTTTTGGTGTAGGCTCATTTCCTGTAACAAAAGAACTCTTCTTCGCCCATGTCTTCTTCATTTGATATCTTATTTCATCCATAGCTACTTTCCCTTTTCATTTATCATCTTTCTACATATTTCTGCCTTTGTATACTGGACCTCTTCTATCCATATCCTTGTTTCTACAAAATATTGCAATGTGAGTATATTTGTTGAAATTGAAACACACAGCATTTCCTTGTTCATCCCAGTTACTCCATTGATTTCTTCTTGATCTACACTGGTTAGCAATATGCCCAAATCTTCCACAGGTATAACATCTAACACTTCTATTAACAGAGTTATTTCTACATTCAATTGACTTTTGACCAAACTTATTGCAATTGAAACACTAACTAGAAAATGATGAATCACTTGATTTCATTTTGCTTCTACATTGAGCAGCCATATGACCAAATTTATTGTGAGAAAAACAGTATCCATTAAATTTTTGAGCACTAAGTTGCCTTACCAGATGCCTTTTTACTTTGTTCATTTGATTACCTTGCATAAAATTCCTTTGTCCAGATCCAGAACTCTCTCCTTTTTCATAACCAATACCTCGCTTGGAATTTGCTTTTTTTTTCCTTGAGTTAGCTTGTCAAGCTTAACTTAGCTAATTTTGAACTTCTCCTTGTATTCATTTGCATTAGTGAGTTCATCCCTAAGAATAACAATTTCTTTTCAAGTTCTTCATTGTTTCTAGATTGTTGCAGTTCAATCTCTAACTAAATGAATTCTCCATTAATTTTGTTCCATTCATCTAATCTCTCTTTTAGGGACTGGGTAAGACTTTCCTCATTATTTTTCTTTCTCCAATCTCCTTAGTCATCTTTATCGCCATAGATTCCATCTCATGCTTTAGGGTAGCATTGTCTCTAGCAATCTTTTCACATTCTTCAGTTATTTCCTTCAAGGTTTGATTTAGGTGAGCATCATCCATGATTTTGTGTTCTTTCTTCTTAATCTGATCACAGAGATCCTTTCTCTTCTCCCTAGACTTAAAAATCTGATCCTTCAACTTCTGAATGAATTTCTCAACATCCTTAATATTTTCTCTCAATTCTCAAACTTCTACTTTAGATTGATCAAGATCATCAAGTGCCACCAAAAGCTACTATTGAAGACTACTAAATTCCGTAACATTTCAAGATCCTCCTCAAGTTGTTAAACTTCTTCTAAGGAACTTAGTTCTGATACCAATTGTTGGACTCAAGCAACATTGAGAGGGGGGGTGAATCAGTGTTGTGCAATTTTTAACCTTATTAATCTATTATCTCAAGTGCCTAAAACATTCAATCAAAAGAAAGATGCATGAACATAGAACAATAAGCCACAACACCATAACACAAGGATTTTTACATGGAAACCATGTTAGGGGAAAAACCACGGTGGAGGTCAATCCATAATTTGAGTACTCAAAATATAAGTGTTTTACAAAATGGGGAATGCACTTGCATTTAGGAAAACTGCCTAGAGCTCACTGCTCAAAATCAAGAAGGCTCACTACCTTACAAAGATTTGGATTACATCAAAAAGTTGAACTGAGAAGATAGAATCTATAAATGCCTAATTAAAGTTTTGAATAGGCTCATATATCATATTTTGGACTTTCTGTCTGACTCTATAGTTCGCTCTGCTCTGTCCTAATTCGCTTCACAAAATCCTCTTCTGCACAAATGAAAATAGCTCAACTGCTCTTCTAATATTCGTACACACATTAACACATATCAAATGCTCACACAAACACCAAAATTAATTAACCGATCTCATATATATATCCACTACCAAGAATTCAGTCACTATATGTTGGCTTCAATAGAATAGAAAATATCTTCCAATTGTCAGCTCAAATCATGAGTAACATTTAATGTGCATCCCCCAAAGTCAGCCATAGAATAGTTAGGACCCAAAACAAAATATCCAACAACAAAATACTCCAAACTATTTCGCTTTAGACATCCACAATACCTTACATTCACTTAGTTGGTCTTCATATACTGATGAACATAAAATCAAATGACTGGATCTCCTAACTCATACACCACTACTTGATACGACAACACAAAACTTGAGAATAACACATTTCATATACCCAAAAACCTTCCCTGAGATCCACAACCAAAACTGATAAACTAGTAATGCAAACCACATGACAAATTCAACTTTAGCCAGATACCCTATTCTTCACTCTGTCTTCCTGTATAGTCAGATATTGCAGTGCGGACCAGATCAATGACTTCAGTTACCATCAATGTCAACACTAGAAGATATATTCCAACTACCTCTGCAAGATCCACACCTACTTTGCAAATGATACTTAATACATCTAATGGGTTCACTTCTTTGTCCAAATTCTCTAGCAAGATAACATGTCAGGAAACAAATAACTTGTGTTGGTCCTGTAACTATTCTTCCCTTGTAAGTTGACAAGTAACATTCATAGAAATATTTCCTACAAATTGGTCCAAGATATTGCATTTTCCTCTATTATTAACAATTTCCATACCCCCACAATGCAATTTTTTTGCATGACTTTGATGGCTAGTGAGTGGAATTTAAATTTCCAGCATGACTGAGTTTACTTTGTGACTTGTAATTAGTAAATTCATCTTTTAATGGTTCTAAGAAATCATTTCCATCTTCAATATTATCAAATGAGCTAACAGCTAACTCTTTACACACTGAGCAACATCTAGTGCATACCACTTGGCTATAATAATAAGGAGCTTTACCAACCACATCACAAATATATCTGCCACATTCTACACAGTACTCATGGCTTAGCAAAAAGTGGTTATAGCATGGGAAACAATTCCTAGAGCATCATTTTTTTTACCCACATCTCCCTACTCCTTTCCACAAGAAATATTCCCTTTTATTGGATTCTTAACTGATTTCTCTCATCATCTCTGGGTTATTTTCATTGGGACTTCCCCATAGAATTTGAAATGCAAAAATGTATGCCCAAACCAGCTTTATTCTCTTAATTACAAGTAACATCTTCATCAGCATAAAATTTTGATAAGAAGGGATACTTCCTCTTTTTAGGTGACATGCATGATGTTTTCAATCCATCTAAAGGTTGTTCACATCTAGTGTTTTTACTATGGATTTGAATATAACTATTATTAGCAAACACATTTGTGGCCTTGGGTTCTCTACCTCTACACTCCGACGAAATACTGGAAGCATTCATGACCCCCTCATTCTTCATTACATCCCAATTATTTTGTACTTTCATGTTTGGAGGACACACAATTACAATATCAGTTTTTTGCATGTCTCCACTCGCATGTCTTCAATTATCACATGAGATAGACTTTTATTAAAATTTCCTAACCTTGTTGAACGACCTTCTAAGAATTCTTTATTTCTATAATTTGATATTTGCATCGCCCATCCTAGAGAAATAGGGATGGTCATTATCATTATTTCCTATTACATTACCATTAGTACCACAATTCTTCCCTAACCCGAGGGAGCCATCATTTATCTAGCCTCCACAAATTCCATCTACAAAGAAATTGGTACCATTTCTCAAAATAGACCCATCCTTGGCATCTCCCATAAGAATGGGTATACACACAAGTGAATCCTTTCTATTTTCTAAATATTTTACAACATCCTTAATTAGAGGGTTCCTTTGAATTTTCTTAGACTGTAATAAATAGATGTTCTCACAGTATATGGGTTTCCTTTCTCTTTCATATGGACCATCAAGCCATAAAACTTCATAGATATAGTTACACTACTCCTCTCCATCCATAAAGATATGTTTGAATTTCAACCTACTCACCTGCAACCAGTCACCTCTTGTTAACCATGAATTATTGATACTAAATTCTTACTACTTCAATTTTGGGTGTGTACTACCCAAAGACATGTACCTAGTGATTTTATGTATAGCACATATTGCATTGTGCACCATATGACAACAACTCATGTAAATCACCAAGATACCCCATTTCTTGGACCCATTTTTTCAAGTAGGCCACTACATTCCTAATTTCATCAAATTGGTAAGCTATTGGGCCCATTAGTTTTCCAATTTAGTGAAATTGGCAACCTAACTTTGCCTATTTGAAAAAATGGGTCCAAGAATGCCAATTTCACCAAATTGGCAAGTTAGTGGGCTTGTTTAAAAAAATGGGTCCAAGAAATGGGGTACATCACAAGGAGACCCCATTTCTTAGACCCATTTTTTCCAATAGTCCATGTTAGGTTACCAATTTCACTGAATTGGCAAGCTAGTGCTTGCCGATTTCACCAAATTGGAAACCTAACTTGGCCTCTTTGAAAAAATGGGTTCTCTCAATGATTTACATCACTGAGAGACCCCATTTCTTGGACCCATTTTTCAAATAGGTCACTAGATTGCCAATTTCACCAAATTGGCAATCTAGTGGGCCCACTAGCTTGCCAATTTAGTGAATTTGGCAACGTAACTTGGCTTGTTTGAAAAAATGGGTCCAAGAAATGGGGCCTCCCAATGATTGTAAATCACTAGGAGACCCCATTTCTTGGACCCATTTTTTCAAATAGGCCACTATGTTCCCAATTTCACCGGTTTACATCCCAATTTTATTGAATTAGCAAGCTAGTGGGCCCACTAGCTTTCTAATTTGCTGAAATTGGCAACTTAACTTAGATTGTTTGAAAAAATGGGTCCGAAAAATGAGGTATCTTGGTGATGTAAATGCTTGTTGTATCAAAAATTTCCTCAAATAAATGGGGTCTCATGGTGATGTACATCACCATGAGACACCATTTCTTTGAGGCATTTTTTGATATAATGAGCACTAAGCTCACTACCTTGTCAATGTGTCAATGTTGTAGCATTGACAAGGTAGTGCTCATTGTATGAAAAACCGTGAGACCCAATTTCTTTGAGGAAATTTTCATACAATAAGCACTACCTTGTTAATGTTTATATGCCTCGAAGAAATGGGGTCTCACTTCTCTCTCTCTCCCTCCCTCTTTCCCTCTCTAATATTCTCTATCTCCCCCTTTCTCTCTCTCCTTTCAGCCCACCTTCTCTCTCTACTTCTCTCTATCTAGCCTATCCATCTCTACTTCCCTCTCCCTCCCTCCTCTCTCTCTCAATCTCTCCAACTTCCTCCTTCACTCTCTACTTCTCTCTTTATTACCTCTCTCTCTCTCTCTCTCCCTTTCAACCTCTCTCTCAATATCCCAAACCCTATACCAAATATCATAAATCATAATCCCTATACGGTAAACCCTACACCCTCAACCCTCATCCCTATACCCTATACCCTCAACCTTATAAGCTAAACCATAAAAATTATCTCTCAACCATAAACTTTGACCCTAAACCCTATATTCAATATTATACCCTAAACCCTCAATCCTAAACCCAATACCCTCGACCCTATACACTTAACCTTGTACCCTCAACCTTAGACACTATCCCTCAAGCCTAAAACTTATACCTTAAACCCTAAACCCTACATCCTCAACCCTCATCCCTATACCCTATATCCTCAACCTTATAACCTAAACCCTAAACATTATCCATCAACTATATACCCTCAACCCTATACTTAAACCATAAACTCTACACTCTCAACCCTTAACCCTTACAAGAGAAATCTCTCTCTCTCTCTCTCTCTCTTAGGTATCTCTCTCTCCCACCCCCTCTCCCTCTCTCAAGAGTCTCCCTCCCACACTAACTAGA
>VDFB02075265.1:0-44190 GCA_007258455.2 Sequoia sempervirens
TTCGAGTATCTGTTCTTCCATTTTGAGCATCTGTCTCCCCTTTAGAGCATCCGTTTACTCATTTTGAGTATCTTTTCATCCATTTGGTGCATCCATTTTCTCATTTTGAGCATCTGCTTTATCCTTTTGAACTTTCATTTACTTGTTTTGAGTATTCTTTCATCCATTTTGAGCATCTGTTTACTCGTTTTGAGTATTCATTCATCCATTCTAAACATTCATCTCCTCATTCTAAGAATCTATCTCCCCTTTAGAGAATTCATTTACTCATTCCAAGCATCTATTCATCCATTCTGAGCATTTGTCTCCCGATTCCAAGAATCTATCTCCCCTTTTTGAGCATCTGTCTCCCCATTCTGAGAGTTTGTCTCCCCCTTTCAAGAGTTTTTCTCCTCCTTCTGAGAGTTTGTTTCCCATTTCTGAGGGTCTAAAATCTAGATAGGTGACCTTGCCCAGTAGATAGGTGACCTTGCCCTCTAGATAGGCGACCTTGCCCAAAAAATAGGTGACCTTGACCCAGAGATAGGCAACCTTGACCCATAGATAGGTGACCTTGCCCTAGAGATAGGCGACCTTGCCCCATAGGTAGGAGACCTTGCCCCATAGATAGGCAATCTTTCCCTCTAGATAGGTGACCTTTCCCAGTAGATAGGCAACCTTTCCCAAGATATAGGAAATCTTGCCCAAAAGATAGGCTACCTTACCCTCCAAATAGGCAAGCTTACCCTCCAAGTAGGTGACCTTTCCCTCCAGATAGGTGACCTTTCCCTCCAGATAGGCGACCTTTCCCTCCAGGCCATTTTCACCTTCTTTTCATCTATAATCTCCACTCCAGTCACCTGTAGGTCATTCCTTCCTCATCTAGATCAAATAGATACATCTTAGAATGACTTTAGGTTACATATCCCTCATCGTTTTCTTGATTCAAATCCCCTGAAATTTTTTTTAGAGGTTATTATCTGAATTGGCTTAGGTGTCTAAATTTGATCGTGATCATCCACATTTGCTCAGGATTGTCACCCCTCTTAAGTCTGTTATCATCTTCAGCCCAATCAATTTGCTTCCATCTTGAGATGGATTTGGTGTCGTAATCATCTATCTATCCTTTAATACGATCAATCAACACCCTAAGTCACCTAGGGTAATCTTTGAACTTGGTTTAGAATCCCTTTCATCATCCTATCTAATCCATCATTCAATTTTATCAATAGTTTCATCAATTGATCTTATCCAATCTAATCCAACCACATCCCTATCTAATCACCCAATCAATCTACTTCCATCTTGAGGTAGATTTGGGGTCGTAATCATCCTATGGTAATCCAACCCCATCAAACCTCTAAACTTGGTTTAGAATCAATCCCATTGCATCATCCAATCATCCTAATCTAAGCTTTAATACAATCCTAATATGAGCTTTAATCCAATCCCCATCTAAGCTTGACCTAAATCCTAATTTGAGCTTTAATCCATTTCCATCCAAGATCTTCTGATATCAAAGAAAATCTTAAGATCCCTTCTTCCATCTTCTTCCAATTTGTCCTATTTATCCTTTCGTCATCTCTTCTTTCCTTCTAATCGTCTGTTCCCATAGTTTCAGTCTGTATCCATCTAATCTAACATAATGAATCCTTATCCTCCATCGATGCAACAAAAAATAGTAGTCAAGAGGAATCCCAATTACATTGACGATGATAATGAGAGTCTTGTTGATCAAGAGGTATATGACATAGATCCCCTTGATTCTATCATTTCTAGTAAGACATCCCCAACTCCACACCTTGAAGTTGTGGAACCATGCCATCATAATGTGTCATCCATGATCACTAGTGATGAGACCCTTCTCCATCCCACACCCATCATTACTATTACCACTCCTAGCACCACTCAAACCGTTGAAAATGTGAAACCCACCAAATCCATTGAACCCCCATCTCCTCCTCTGAGATTCATTGAACCCATCGAAGACAATCAAACCCAATCACCCTCTTCTACTCCTAGGTCCACCCAATCCATCGAAGACACCCAAATCCAATCCACTTTTCCCACTCCTAGTATCACCAAAATCCATTCCCATGAACTTCATGAAACCTCCATCCTTCCATCTCCCACACTTGAAGAGTCCCTCCAACACTCCATCATCATGCCACCCACACAAGATGAGTCATGCCAAGAACTTGATCCAAAGCATACCAACATATCCTCTTCTCCACATCGTGATCCTGTCATCCCATCTAGTCCATCTCAAGAGCATAATCCTCCATACATTCCATCACATGATCCCTTGGAAACTCAAGATCCAACTGCTCTATCTCATGAGCCCTTATCACCCACTACCACAAACCCAACTCCTATCATATCACCTACTCCCTCTCTTGATCCCTTACCACTCATGCCTCCTGATCAAGATGTTGTTATCTCATCATCTCCATCTCATGATCCTCCAACGTCACCTAATCCTACTATCCACTCACCACTTTTATATTCCCTTGGTACTCTTACATTTGTTCATGGTGGTTTTCTTGCAAAAGAGGAACTGAGCATATATGCCACCCATCCTCCTCCATCTAATAATGGAATTGAATCATTCTTCCAAAATAACAAGCATCCTACAATAGATCAAATACTCAAAAACATGAACTATCAAGGAAAAGGTTTAGGCCTTCATGAGCAAGGTATTCTAGAGCCCATCCATGTCAAAGAAAATCTAGGTACACAAGTTCTTGGATATATCCCTCAAGACTCACAATCCAAAAATGTTGGTGCAACCTCTATATGACCTCAACAAGCCTCCTCCAAAAGAATAATAGGCTCTTCCCATCACTCCACTAAACCATTCGCCACCATCCCCCCTCCATCGTATGACCTAACAACAACCATCCATATTCCTCCTTCATCTACTCCATCCATTTTGGGTCATTATGTCCCTCCATCCACCATCTCCCATCCTTCATCTACTCCATCTATTTTGGGTCCTTATGTCCCTCTATCCATCATCACACATCCTACAACTGCTAAGTCCATTTTGGGCCCTTATACCCCACAATCACCTCCCCCATCTCATCCTATTCATCATTTTATCCACCAATCACCTATCCATGTCACCCATCATAAACATCCCACTCTCATATTCCCTGATCATGATCAACAAAGGAATGTACCCGCACATCCTCCATCCACATATTATCCCCAAAATCCTATCTCCATGACTCCATTCATGTTTCCTTCATATCATCCATCTCCTCGCACCCATCCCATTTCTATTGAAAGCACTTTGGATGATAAAGTAAAAATGCATAAATCTAAACATCCACATGAATCTAAAGCTCTTCATGTCCCTTAAAAAGACATGTTGATGAAACTAAAAATCCAAATCAAACCCATAAGCCACAAAGGCCTACCAAATCAAAAATCAAAACCATGTGGATCCCAAAGAAAAAAGATGCAATGCCTTCAAATGAAAAATCTATAACAACATCCAAAGTTGCTAATCCAAAAGCTAATCATACACCCCCTCCATATCCTAAATCTGTTTTAGGTCCTTATGTCCCAAAATCCACTATCCCATCTCCTCCATTATCCCCACATTCTCCATCCATTAATCCCCCTATCCTTTCACATACACCACCATATGCGCCAATGTTGGTCCTAAAAGCATTACCCCATCACACGTCCAACCCATCATTCCATCCATACACTTTCTAGCATCCCATCCATTATCCCACATATCTCCCACATCAAATCCCTTTAATCCACTCTCTTGCATAATCCATCCATCTTCATAACCTTGGTTGTACCAACATCCAATAGTCACTTCACATATGGGATCTTAATACCTTGAATGGAACTTGATGCTTGAGTCCTTCATCCATCTCCTTATCACATGTCTTCTAAATCCCCTTATCTAGATCCCTATCCTTATCCATCTCCATCCACATTCTATCCAAAAATCCAAAAAAGCCAAAAAAATAAAAAATAAATAAAGAGAAATAATTCATCTAATGGTGAAAACTTGAAAAACAAGCACCTTGGATAAGTACCATGATGAAAACCTAGCAAACATGCGTCATGTGTATATTCCCCATCCAACTTACTTCCACACTTGGGGGAAACTACATCTCCTTCACCGATTTCCTCCATCCCACTTACACATTTTCCCTGTCATATCTCATTTATCCCAATCCCTCCATCCTCCTTGTGATCTTGATATAAATAGGGGCAACCATACATACATGCTTTGGACACCTCTTGGCATACATTCCCCTCACCTATACATTATCCTAATCCTTATCTTTCCATCTATCCATCCAGTAACCTATTCCTCATCCAAATCATTATCCCTCTATCCATCCATTACACCATCCCTTGCATCTCCCCATCCTTATCTTCCTATACATCATAACAATCCCTTTCATCTCCCTACCCTAATCTTCCTATACATCCAAAAAATCCCTTCCATCTCCCCCTCCTTATCTTCCTATCCATCTAGTAACCTTTTCCTCATCCTCATCCGTATCCATTTATTCATTCATCCTAGCATATTTCCATCTTCTTATCTTTATCTATCCATCCCTTCATCTTTATCCTCCTCTCATCTCATAATCCCTTGTCATTGGTATCTAGCTATAAGATTTCCCCCATGCAATCCAATGACATATATCTCACTATCATCAATTCCACCTTCTCTCACACTCATCATCAATTCATCTTTTGATGATTTGGATAACTATCCCATCCCTGATCTACACATGATCACCATCATCCTATCTAGTCTACCCGATTTATCCTGTCTCATCATATCGGTCCCATCATTTTATCCACTTATCCTGGCCATCTCATCATCCTTTATCCATCGTTTGTCTTTGGTCTTTTGTCGAACTATGTTGCCCCTGCATTTTCACGTAGGAAAGGTAATTCATTTGATCCATCCCCATGGCTGTTTTTGTCCATCCTGTTATCCATCGAGGTCTCCATTGTCGTCTTTGTGCTTTTATCCATAGCCTTTTATCGAACTACAAGGGCTTTGTGCTTTCAAGTAGGAAAGGCTAATCTATGATAAGCCTTCGAGCCCCTAGGTCTTTAGGGTGTGTCAGTCTTGTGTCTTGTCTCTCTTGTGTTGTGTCATCAAGCTATTCCCTTATCTAGTTGGTTCTTCAGAAATAAAAGCCACTTGTAACATTGTTAGGATTAGAAAGGAAAATATCTAACAATTAAATGCAGATTTAAGTAATAAACAGAGAAACCAAAAACACACAGAATAAATTCTAACATAGAGAATTTAACATGGTTCACCCAATCTGAGCTACATCCACCAAACCGCAGCCATCCAATGATTTTATTATCCAGTGCAAAAACCTATTACAATATTGCAAATAATCGTGTTTTTCATCATACTGTAACACCCATCCAAACCCCTTTTTATCAAGCTTAGAAGCTTCCAGATTTTGGGTTCTACAAAATTAGATTTTTCCTCTTTTGTTGATTTTTCCCTTTTTCAGTGATGACACGAAAAAGTAGGAGGAAATTTTTTCTTGGGGGCTACCACCCCCTTACCCCAGCCCAGGGCCCGACCCAACCATGGACCCCGGCAAGGATACATGCTAGGGTGTATAGTATACCATGGGCTATATAGTATAACATGATCAGTCACCACATACCAACAACACATGAGATCCAATCAACTTTGAGTATCTTGCATCATAACAATATTTTAGTTTAGTATCCATCTTTGGTCTCAATAGGATGTATCCTTCCTAACATACCTCATCAATCCCATCCATTCCCTTGATCCTATGCCAAAGGACGTTTGAGATTTATTGTGATCTTTTGATGCTTTTGGATTTTGTTTATCATTTGAGCTCCCTATCTTCACTTGTCACGGTTGCCTTGATCCATCATATCATGGTGTGCTTTGACTAGTAAACATAGGGATGCATCTTGATCTTTTGTTTGTTGTTGTCTTCCTGGTTGTCTCGTGTTGTACCCATCAAGATCCCTATGGTCTTGTGTTATGCTAGGGCATCCTCTTGTGCTTGTGGTTATCCCAATACCTAGCTCGACCAAAGTCATTGTGACTTTGGGGTGTTGCGATAGCCTCCTTGTTTGTTGTGTTTTTTTTATGCATTAGACATAAATCGTCTTGGGTTCTTCATACCTTGGCATCTTGTGTCTTATGCTATAACAAAAATCAGTGCTTTGAAAATGGAAAATTGTGTTAGGATTGCATTTCATTTTCCATTCCATTGCATTGCATGTATCCTCCATCTCTTCTCATCCATCTTTTCATCAATCCTCATCATTTCGTCCTCTTTTCAATCTTCTTAGAATAATATAGATTGGTTATTCTAAGCATCTTTTCCTCCATCATTTTTTATTCTATTCATCCATCTCAATCCAATCCTCATCCAATCATATCTAATGCAACTCATCTAATCACATCCTTGGTCTTGTTCCCAGCCTTGCTACAAGCCTTGATCCAACCATCATTGTCATCATCATCATCGGGATGTATTCTTCCCTATCCTTGGTGTTGTTTTGGGATGTATCCTTCCCTCATCAACAACACTTTTATCATCATCATCAGGATGTATCCTTCCCTATCCTCATGTTGTTTTTGGATATATCATTCCATCATCGACAACACTCCATCCATCATCAACCCATTTTGGCTTGTAGCTTGACTGGGCAACATCACATTTGTCCTTAAATCCATTTGTGCTCCCTTTATTTTCATATTCTCTACCCAATCTCCTATCACTTATCATCCTCTTTTATCCCTCATTTTGCATCATCTTCCTCATATACCCTCTTGCATCATCTCATCCATTTCAAGAGCACACCCATGTTCTCTCGAAATCACATTTCTTGTTGAAGGGGCATCCTCAATCCCCAACCTTCATCTTCACTCCCATCATCCTTCTTCCTAGTCATTTTTTTGATGACTGGGGCATCTTTCCCAATCTAATTATCTTCTTCCTAGTGCTATCTTTTAATCTTCTTTGAAATTATGCTACTTCATAGCACCATCTCTAAGAGGGGAAAAATGTAGACATCCAAATTTGACCACTCCCATATGGTCAAATTCATCCCCTTTATTCATCTATTTCATATTCCCCATCAACATTAATTAAATGATTTATTTAATTAATATTTCCCCTTTTGCCTAAGGTTTCTAAAGTATTTAATTTAACAATTAAATACTTTACCTTTCATCCTTTCCTCTCTAAATTAAATAAATATATCAATTTATTTAATTTAGTCATTTCGCCTTTTGAATTTAAATCAATTTTAAATTCCCCCTTTTCTCTCTCCTTGTCACATCCTCCATAATCTTCTTTTAATCTGGATTAGTTTAATTAACCCATGATTAGGGTGTGCACACCCTTAATCAGGATTTATGTCACATCCTCCATATTTGACCACTTCCCTTTAATACTTCATTAATCTTCTTAATCACCTGCTTGCACAATCTTAATCTAATTACATGTCATCTTTGGTATGTACCCTAAATCAACCTTTCATAAGTGTTTTCCCATTTAAGCATTGACCTCTTCCTCATGTGAATTAAAAATTCACATTTATTCCTCCAATGCATTTCTCTTCCACATGCAAGTTGTTGAGAAATTCTAAATTATGTCACTTGTCACATCAGTCACATGGAACAAGGACCTCCTTTATGAGGACCTTGTCTTATCCTCAAGGTAATCTCCAATCATGTGAATTTTAAATTCACATTTATTCTTCCAACAACTTCTCTCATCCCCATGATGATAAGAGAGAACTTTCTAAAATTCCTCACTTGTCACCATCATCCTTATATGGGGACAAGAACTTCCTTTTTGAGGAAATCTCCCCTAATCCCAAGGTATTTGCAAGTACCTCCACCTCATATGTCCTCTCTCCACCTCACCTGTCCTTGTGACACCCCCTCTTCCACATGGCAGGATGCGAGGGCTTGTGAGTCCTCAACTCACCACAACCCTCCATCTTGTCCATGTTGGCTAAATCCTATTTGTTCAAATCGCTAGAGGCCTTTCCCCTAAAATAGAGGATTTTTGGCTTCATTTTCACATAACAGGTTATGCACTCATCCATTCAATCTCTCTAACTTTCAAGCCTTTGCATTCAAGCTCTCACACCTCCATTGTTGCACTCTTGAAACTCAGCTTGCATCCATTTCATACACTTATAAAAATACCCAAATCAATCTTTGCATCCTCCATTTAATCCTCATCATTATGCATCCACTTTTAGCACTCTTGCCATCAAGGAGCACACATCAAATCTTCATCAAAGGGCCAACCAAGAAGATCAACTTGAACAAAGGTATAATCATTATTTTCTCTTTCTTTTGTTTGAGTTCAACTAGGCTTATCTCGATGTGTTGTTTGTGTTTTCCCTTGCTTGCATTTCATTTTGCTTTGCATTTTAGACTAGGAGATTTCACCTACACACACACACACACACACATATATATCCAAAAAATGTTATTACCATAGTTTCTTTGTGTAGGATAATACTGATTGTATGATTGTATGGATTTCACACAATCATATATATTTCATATAGTCAGAAATTTCTAGAGCCAAGAAAAAATGTTAAATTTCCCAAGAACCAAAATATAAAAAATTGTGTCAAAATTCATCTCCTAGCCTCCCTAAATGCATCTTTAATGTCCAATTTATGCCAAAAATATCCCAAAAAGAACTTGACCAAAAAAATCACGTAAAGACAACCATTAGAACTAAGAAATTTGTATTTTTTAACAATCCCTAGTAGAAAAATTATGGATTCTAGACAATAAAAATGGTGATGAGGTGGAGCGATATGAGCGAGAAGAGGAGTGGGGCTCCCATTTTGAATTATGCAGGAGATTATGGAGAGGAAGACTTTGATTCCAATGACGATGACTATGATGCATGGCTAGAGGCATTCCAAAAGCTCGTTTATTTTGTGATGGGCTTGTTCGAGGGGTTTGGGATCTTGTTTGTTTGTGGTAAAGGATTGGTTGGGATGATTGCTTTCTTGTGTAGCCCCCTGCCTCTTTTTTCTGCAGATCTTTCCAACACTTATGTTGCGACCATTTTGTAGATGATTGAGGGTTTTTTTTTTTTTTTTCTTGGTGCTTTGTAATGTTTGTAGTTTGTGGTGGCTTGTTTGATCTACTAGAGCTTCCAGCTTGGGGTTTTTATTTTTCCTTCAACCGGTGTTTAGTGAGGGATTCGTATGTTTCTTATTCTGGGTCTTTAGGCCTTTGTGCTTTTTTCTCAGCCTGGTGTTTATTTCTGCTTGCTTCTTTGGGTTGCTTGATGTTCTTTGGGGGTTTGGTTTCAGCGTGTTGGGTGGGTTGTTAACTTTATTCTCTAGTGTTGATCCAAGGAAGCTCTATTTAAATGGTCTCAACAGGGTTGTGCCTACTGCTTTTTCTTTTATTGAGACTCGGGTGGAGTGGTGGATTTCCCTCCTTTCTACTGTGGTTTCTAGCCTAGTTGTTGAAGGTTTCTCCATTTGCCTCTTTCCTTTTTCCCTTAAAGGTGTCGTTGTTGCTCCTTTTTTGGAGCTTCTATTGTTGTCTAGTATTTTCCCATAGTATGGTTGTTTGGTTGGGCTATGTTCTTTCAAGTCCCAAGTTCTCTTGGTGTGGATGGGTGTTTATGTTGCTTTGGGTTTGGTTTTGAAGCTGTTGGTTGGATTTTACATAATAGTTTTTTGTTGTCCCAATTGGTTTTGGTGCTTAAGTGAGCCTTGGGTGCCCTCTCTATTGATGGGTTTTCCTATTTTGAGGTGGAAACAGAGCTGGTTAGTTCGTTTCTTTTGTCACTAGCTCTTAAGGGTGTTGATTTTTCCCTTGGTTTGGTTTTGATAGGGTTGCTTTCTATGTTCATCTTGAAGACCCTAGTGTTGTTTTTACCCTTGGTTGTTATGTTTACTTGCTTAAGCATGGCGGCTAGGGAATTTTTAGTTTCTTCATTCAAGTACCAAAAACTTGTGTTGCTAAGGGATGTTGTGATATCTCTTCCTTCTGAAGTTGCTTACCACTAGGATCCTCACCTAGTGTCTTCTATAGAGGTGGGGACTGCTCCTATCAAGGTAGAGATGGTTGTTGTTGAGCTGGTGGGAAAATATTTTCTCTTATGTTGGTTCTTATTGAGGTGGATCTTGTGTGGGTAGGAGAGATGTGATTTTCGGGGTAAGGGTTCTTATATCTTCCTCTCCTATAGAGGGGAGCCCTCTCCTTTAGAGGTGGAGGTGGGGTTGGAAAATCAAGTGGGATGGTGTTGCAGGAATGATGATGCTTCACAATGTTTTGTTGTTATGTTGTAGTCTGACTATTACAAGTTGTTTGGTGCATGGCTAATTCAAGTGGTCTTTATTTCTTGTTAGAGTTTTCGGTCATATTTTCTCCAAATGATCAAGATGTGTGGGTGCTCAACACAATAACATATTCTAATAATTTTTAAATAATAAAATCAACAAAGTTTTTTTGCATAAAAGATTCATGATGAGAATGATGAGTGGAAGGAGAAATTTATAGAGTTTTGAAAGATCAAATGGATGACAAAGATTCAATCAAGGATCAAGAGTTAACTCAACTACTTATGGAGTTATCTCGAAGAGGTGGATCAATCAACTTGAACTATTAAGGTTCACATTATCATTTTGAACTCATGAGAGGATGATAATAAATTTATTAATTCATTAAATGGATAATTAGACAAGGAAGTTACTAATTTGATGGAGTTTATTGATGAGGGATAATTAAGAATTTATTAATTCAATAAATAGATAATTAGCTCATATTAATCAAATAATAAAGAATATTTCTCTATAAGAAATATATCCACACATAGCTTGTCAATGACTCTCTCCTATTACAATCTCTCTCTGGATATGTCCCTCTTGAAATTCAAGCCCTAAAAGGTGGTGGTTTTTTTCCAATTTTTTTATTCAAACATCTTTAGAGATGAAATGCATCTTCAATGCCATGTTTGAAAGTTTAAAAAATGACTATCACTTGGCTTATAGAAATGCTATCTTGATGCACTTTGATCTAGTTGATTAAAAGCTTCTTCAATCTGTCAAACCTAAGTTCAAGGCTTTGCATGTTTCACTCAAGCATCCTCCTCCTATTCATGTCTCCATTATGAAGGTAATGATGTCTATCAATTTGGTATGTGATGAAAACCTTAATGACGAAGACAACAATTCCCCTTCTAGTTGCTAGAAGTTCACCTCAGAGACCTTTTTGATAGTTTTTCCCCCTCTCAAGCATCTTAATTTTTGAATTGTATGCTTTTATTCTAATTTTGGCTCGTAAACTATGTATTTTCTTCTATTGCTAGTACGACTGTATCATATGGTGCTATGTGCTTTGATACTCCATACTTGTAATATTTGACACTTTATACTGCTTATTCCTACTATATAAATCAAATTTTTATAATCTTAATATAATTATGGGTTTTCCCCCTTTATCTAAAAAATTCAATAATAATAAAATTTGATTAAATGATTAGGGGAGAGGGGCCTATAGTGGAGCACCCTAACTTCGTGTTTCTCAAAATCCTACATGGAATTTCAAATCAGCCCCAATTTTGTACAACAGTTTATTTGGCAACTCACCTGCTTAAGAAATTTAATTTTAGGGTCACATCATCAAATATGATGCCACAACACCATGCTTTTTGTTAAGGTATTAAAAAAGGCTAAAAAAAAGTGAGACCGATAGTGGTGCACTAAGTCATGTTTTATTGGTGCGCTGATGTGGAATCACATGATTTGTCAGTTTGTGTACTTTATGGATAAAATCTATTTTGCAATTGGATATTAAGATGCTCCACTATGAGGCCCACTGTGGACTACTTCTATCCCCACTATTGGAGCCCGCTTAACTATGGGCCCCTCTCCCCTAATAGTAGATAATGATGATAATTAATAATGGGACAATAATGTGAATAATTAATGATAATAATGGTGTGATAATTAATTAAGTGTTAATAATGGGTGTGATAATTAATGAAATGATATAATTAATGGAAGAATTATTTTAGTGTATATAGAAAGAGAATTATAGTTGGAGGAGGTAATGTTAGAAATTTTCATGGAGACTTAATGACATCCCCAAGAATCTCTCATTGCAATAGGGTAATGTTTCTTTGGTAAGATTGATTATTTGAACTATTTCTCTTTAATCATCTTGTTTTTAACCTTGGGGAATACCCCCTCGGCCTAGCTAAGGAAAAACAAAGCAAAGAGTTCACCCTCTCTTACACATTCATGTCATATTATAAATATAAATCCAACCCATTCATGACCTATTCTAATTATAAATCCATCCCATTACAATTTCTACACTCCCTAGACTTAGGTTTTGGTGTGTGTTTTTAGAATTTATGGAGATACATGTTTGAGAGACAATAAATGACACTATTTCTAGGGATAACTAAAAAGACACCATTTCTATTTTTACTTGAAGTAGTCAACATTTAAGTGTGTTGGTTCTCTCTTCACATCAACACTTGTTTTATTTACCAACCATTGTAGGGACTACTTTTTCTTCTTACAAGTTGAGTGACAACTCTAGTGAATTAAGTCCAATTATAACATTGGAAAATACTTGCAGATGGATATGAAGCAATTGAGAGACTCCTAATAACTTGGAGATTTATATGTGCATGAAAGGAAGTAGGAAGTCACTTGGAAAATTAAAATTACAAGTATATGCAGGGTAAGTGCAAGAAGTTGAGTTCACTTCTAGTGGAAGTGTCATTTTTTAGCTTTAAAATAGGTACCCATTCATTTTTTAGAATTGGTTCCCATTTTAAAGTGAACCTACTCATTACAAAAGGTTTGAAAATCACAATCCATGTTTTTCATTTGGATTTAGGCTTAGAAAAGGCATGGTAATCCAACCCTTAGCCTCAGACCTACAAGTACAATGTTATGACAATATCGAGAGAAAAAACTGACTATGTCAATGTGCCTGACGTGTTTTTTTCCAAAATTATTTTATGAAATCAAAAACCATTTTAGATGAGATTGTGTAGATTCTAAATATATATATATATATATTCCAATTAGATAATTATTTCTATTTTTCAAATACTTTTTGATGAAAGTGGTCCATAAACTTGAAATATTAGGTTTTTTTAATTATTTTAATAATTTTTTTATTAAAATAGTGGGTGGATGGGAGGGTGGCCCTCCAAGCTAGCGAAGGGCATTGGTTGATTGGTGTTGGTGACATACATGTCAGGTTGCTTGGTGTTGAGGTGGTAGAAGCAGTGAGAGGTTGGTACCCATGTTAAGAGTTTAAGTACAAGTTTTAATGAGGATAGTTAAAGCACATTCTCTAAGGAGTGCCTTGCACTTGGAGCTGGAGATGTAGGATGAAATTGATGGAAAAAGGATAAATTTCCAAGCTAATAAATAATGCTTCGTTCGTGTGGAAATGGAATTGCTTGGAGCTTGTGGACATTATTAATGCAAGGAGGTGATGGTTGCATAGCATATTAAAATTTTTGGTATTGTTGCTCTATTTATGGTGGTGTGCTGGTGGGTTTCTTCCGCTTGGTCTCTAGAATCGCTGATGGTTTCCAATGGTTGGGTGTTTGAAGTTTGTTATTGTAGTCTCAACGTAGGGGTTAATGTGGTTTGGCACAAATACCTAGATTTATTTGCTTGCTACAGAATGAAAAGTAGCCTTCAGGGAGGTAACAGATCAAAGATTGAAAAGAATTTTTCTTAATAATGACCCTCTCACAACCGCAGCGGTCAAAATGGTTCTAGTTAGTGGGCACATTGAACAAAAGGAATACGGGTGGGATAATGCACACATATCTTCGTAGTTCTTGGCATCCTTGCTTGACAACTGAGTCTCCAAGGAGGTGGTGAAGGAGCTATTGGTACGGTTGTTTAGAAAGGACTTGATAGGAGGTTTGAAAGTGGTGCTAAAGTTGACAATCATAGGTACTGGGATTCCATGGCCTTTTGATCTGGAGCTCTTGACCAAGATGGACAAAGCTGTTAAGTTCTATCCATTTCTTTTAGATTTGATTGGGATGACTCTTATGCGACATAGGATGATCATGGTTGTGGTTGTGGAATACCTTAAGAAAATGGTGGGTTTAATGGTGGCTGGTGGTGTTGACTGGGTAAAGCATTTTGAATCATTTGCAAAATTAAATGGGTTTTTGTAGTCTATGGTATTTGTTAAATGCTTTGGTTTGGTGGCGATAGTTACTATTTGGGGTTTTTTGGGTCTAGTCATTAGCATTGTTAAACTTGAAATTGCTATGTTCTCATTCTCAGTGCTAGTTGGTGGTAGTTTGATATTTTTTGGGTCTGGTTTGAAGTGTTTAAAAATCTTGCCTAGTAGACATTTGTATGTTCTCTTTATTTAATCTAATAAAATAGCCTTACGTATCAAAAAAAATAAAAATTATTAAAATAATTTTTTTTAAAAAAATTGTACATGAACAATATTCACACAATTCTTTTCAATTTGAAAAAAATAAAAATTAAAAAATGATAAGTTTAGGTCATATTATGTGTGACATACACGTGGGATTTTCAAAACAACAATTACGACCAATAAAAAATTAGCAAAAAAATATATATTCAAAAAAATTACAAAAAAATATCATAAACATTCTTTAATGTGTTAGAGATCATTTCCCAAAAGAATTCAAAAAATAATTATTATTTAGGTAAAAATATGGATGACATACATGTGCATGGCATGGTTAAAAAAACAACTTTTAAATAGTGGTTTTTAAACATGCCTATTGAAAATAAATTTGTGTCATTTGGGTATTAAAATAAATTACATATTTGGAAACTAGACTTCAAGTACTACATTTCATATTACTAAATTTTTTAAAGATTAGTCTGTAAGTGCTTCAAAATTTAAGTCAATTTTGATAACATGATTAGAATTAGTAGAAGGTCCTGTAGAATTTATTGTGATGTTCAAAGGAATGTGTATGGAAAGGCAAGGGGAAGAAATATGGAATATAATCAAAATTTAGGCATGCTTTATCTTAATGTGTGAACTTTGTATACTAGCTCACACCTCCCCTATCCTCTCACACGAGCATGGGATTACCTTTCATGATGCACTTGAAACTAATCAAAATGATAATGAAAATATTGAAGTAATTATAGATGAAATTTTATATTTGATTGACCATGTCAAAGAAATTTTTACAACAAGCTCAAATTGCTCAATTAGATTTAAATTGCAAGCCTAACTTGTCTAAAAACGAATTAAAACCAAAGACAAGATATTCCTAACCATTTATTACATCATCAATAACATGTTATAGGACTTCTCCATTGCACCTTGTTAATCTTAAGTTCAATTTTGATTAAAGATTATAATGTGGACTATTTTTGGTAGTATGGTTGTCCAATTCAATTATCCCATATCAATTTTATTCAATCTAGTGGACCATGATGGATTCTAGTTTAATCATGGTTAGGTCTTATAGGGAAATTTAACAAAAAATAATATATAGTTCAAGAAGGGCCATGGTAAGATGTGAGTGGTTGATGAGATACTTAGAATTATTTTACTTTGAGTCATCCTAGTCATGAGTAATCTTGATCTTTCGTTTGTTAGTCAATTTGGTTGTTCATGGTGATTTTTGTGTTGGTCTAGATAACTATTATTGTACTCCCTTTTGGCACATATTGTATGTGCTATGTGATTTTTTTTAGTTATCCAATGTAGGAATAATTTATGTATTTTATGAATCTTCAAATCCCAAGTAAGATTTATTAATCATATCTATATTTAAGGATTTTCTCATTGATATTATGATCTTCTTTATTTGGTTTGGTTGGTGCTTAGATATTGTTATTGTTTGGAGAGTTAGATCAATTCCACTAGAGATTTTGCTAGACTCAACAAAAATTCCAACAACCCTAAAGAAATTTTAGAAAATGAAAGGAAGTAAAGTGTGCATAAACACTTTATAAACTAATCTTAGAGGATATTAATGTTTACAATCATAAAAATGAGAAACACATATAAACAAGTATACCATAATATAGGTGTACATGGGAAAAACTCTTTTCAGAGAAAAATATCACACTCCAAATTTCACAAAATCATTGTATTATCAATAACAAAGGTTACAATATAATCTCAAGGACATTCCCTTACAGGAGTATCACCAATGTACAAGTCTAGAGAAATCCTAGAAGCATAGAGTGATCCCACAAATCTGGTTTACAATTTCTGGGATATTCTAATTTTTGCTGAAATCACATATTTTTAGAAAATATAATGATTTAAGCCTTAACAAGTTTCATTTAAAGCATTTCAATTGAAGAGGATTTGATCAAACTACCTTAGCTCAAACCCCCTTGGATAGAACCCCGCTAGTTTTAAACCATACCTATAATAGAGTCTCCTTTACACCTATCAAAATGCTAATAAAAAACCACTTTTGATTTACCTTTTGGGGGATCAAATGAATTCATTTAAAATTTATTTTTTGTAAGTATGTATTCCTTATTATAAGCTTCCTAAAAAACATAATTTTAAATAAATTTAATTTTATTATTATATTTATTTTTTATTGTGAATGTAGGTTTTTCAGAAAATCAAGCTCTCTATTATGCACATGTGGAAAAATAGAAGATTATCATTTTTTTTTTGAAAAATATGAGCACACCAAATGTTGAAATCCTTGATCCAACAAAAAAAAAGAATTTAGATACATACAAAAAAAGTTGTGTTATACAGTCTACCTATGTCTAAATTGTAATTGGTTTAACTTCAAAACTTGATTACGAAAAAATATTCAATAAAACACTATGACACCAATTGGAAGCACTATATATCATTCTACTTCTACTTTACAAATCTAAATTCGAAAAAAATTAGAATTTTATCCTTCATGGAAAAAAAGTTGTGTTATATGGTGAGCGTCACTCCTTAAAAATGGTGTTTACTGAAAAAAACTAGTTTTTGAAGGAGATGGAAAAAAAAAGTGCAATCTGATTCCAAAATTTTTGAAAAAAATATATTTAGAATCTACAGACAAAATTTCACAAATCACTAGTTTGCATCATTCTTAAATTCCTCACGGTTTAGCCGCTATAGGTGCCCGAAAGTGAAGATTTAGTTAGAAAAAAATTAGTTTAGTGTCCAGTTTGGCCAAAAATTGTAAACCAATAGTGTGGGATCACCCCATAACAATACACACAAATCAATTGCTCAAACCTCCATATCAAGAAGGGAATAAATAAGAAAAATAATACACAAAACCATCAAACAATTACAAAACGATGAGCTACAACCACAAAAAAATGTGGCACCCAAATATCTAGTGAGAAAACCAACACCCAAATCCTAAGATGAGCCACAGCTAAAAATAACATATTCCTTCCATCTATCATAATCATGTGATAATCCACTCACCAACTTGGGCATTCTATTTTGGATCTATTATCTCCTTTCAAAGATTCCTTATGGTATATCGTAACACGTCCCATAATTTGGTCAATCTATGTAACTCCCCTTACATGTTTTTCTATGTATTAGTTATTTTTACATTTCTAATGTGGAGGTTCAAATTTGGAGGCCATAACTTTTGATTTAAGAGGCCAATAGAGCCCTTTTTCAAATAAAATATAAAAGTTGAAAAGATCTACACGAGAAACATACTAGAAGCAATGTTGAACAACATAATCTTTTTGTTGGTCAAAACCAACTTTATAGCTTCAAATTTAAGTTTTATGCTTCAAAGTCTAAAAACAACATTCTTTATATACTTAACATTAGGAGTAAGGTTGAGACACCTTTCCTAATAGTAAGGACTTCAATGTGGTTAAATTTAAATACTAAAGATGGCAAAGGCTATTGGAGTAATGTGCTAAAGTTCTTCCACACTACCCTATTAGGGCCTAAATATGTCATCAAACACCAATAATAATTATATGTTTGTTTCAATTTATTTTTTAGATTCCCATATCACCATAGACAATAAATGTTATTCTTTCTCTAAATTTGTTATATTCATAATGACTTGCAATGTTGTAGTTTGTATGTAATAGTTTCTCCTAGGGAGTATGACCATCAATCTTAGCAATGTGTGTGTATGTAGATACAAGATGGCAAGGGAATGAATAGATTTGGTCAATGTACAAACCCATCAGATTTAACATTTAATGGTGTATCCATAGATCCTAGTCTTCACTTTAGTCCTAAACACAATAGTGAAGTTTGTGTTTGTTACTTATCTTTTAGTATTGTGTATTAGTGAATATCGTGTTTTGGTGCATTGTGTATACAAATTCCTACCATCTAATGGTAAAGGACTAAACTTGCATGACAACCACTAAATATGTTTGGGCTTCTTAAAATATCATTTTTTTAGTATAGTTGAACCTATGTTCTATCTAAATGTTTGATATGTTAGATAATACAAGTTTTATCATCATATAATATTTATTTATGATGATGGAGGTCCTTCATTGTAAATTAGTAAGGTTGGTTTACCTTTTAAAATGATATATTATAATCTAGCAAGCTTGTGCTATGATTCCATGGTTTTTAAATAAATTGGTAAACTCTTTCATCTGTTGTAATATCTAGCTTATAAGTTGTGTAGTAACACTTCGTCGTTTGAATAACTCTACAAAATTCTCTTGTAGGAGGTTGATAACACATCAAAAGGAGAATTATGGACTTGTCAATGCATTCGACATCAATCTATTTCATACTTTAAGGTTCACACATACATGCATTTTCAATGTTACACATCCTCTATGACAAGATAATTGAAATATTCGTTTGTATAGAACATTGTGATCTATGTACAACAAAGTCATTATGCCAATTAGTAAATATCCTCTATTCTAGCATAAACATGGTTTGTTTGCAAAGCAAAAATAAAGATAATTTTTAACATGTTGAATTCTTTGGGAGTAATAGCCTTTGCATATGTTGAACATAATACAACTTTAGAGATCAAAGCCACTATTTCTTCATAGCCCCAAAAAGTTATAAAAATAATTCTAGCATTGTATTATTATTGCATATTTTGTATGTTTTATTACTTCCTAATAGTAATAATTTATTACTAGACAATTGATTATTTTAACGAATCAAACCACCACTCCACCAAAAGGTTGACATGAATTTTAACTTTTTTTTATTCTTTCAATAATCACAATAATTTTTTTTATCATATGATAAAAATTAATTTTATAATCTTTAACAAGAACTTAGCTATACTACCCATTATCAAGAAAAAGTGAAACTAACTCTTCAAAACTATGATGCCCGCCTATTTTTGGTGTTATATTATAATTTACGTTATTAATCCATGCCACTACCACGTCATGATTTATATTCCTTTTCAAAACAAAGATAACTGGCTGGCCCACTGCCGCCTACTGGCAAGCAATATGGCTTGCTGCTCCCGCCGCATCGGTTCGACCCCAGTCTGAGGCAAAGCCAAGCAGAATAAGGCAGTACTCTATAGTACCCCACTCCTTTTTATCTGCTCTTGGCATGGAGTTGAGAGTTTTCAATTCCAGTCTAAGCCTTCAAAACATATGGTGGGGATTACCATTTCCTTAATCTTCTCTAATTTTCTGATTTGCAGCATTTTGACTGGTGGCTGTACTTCTCAAATAAGAGGTCGTCGAGCAAGCACATACCCCTCATTCTAATACCCACTCCAACAAACGATTAGGATCTTACAGAATTCGGCACTCTTTTAGAAGATTCATACTACTGTGACAATGAAATGACATTGCAAGAAAATCTATTAAATGTACAGCTATCTTACAATATCTATTTGGCTATTTCCAGTGCAATAAGAATTGACTGCTATGCCATTGCATACTGCAACAAGATTTGCGGAAAGGGACATTGTTAATTCAACATGATGGCAATCTTTTATCCAATTTTCTTCAACAAGGTTTTAAAGAAAAATATCAAGTATCCAGCTGTGATATATTGTGCATCAGACAAAAAAGGATGTTAGGGATATGTAATTGTTTTAACATGCCATCAAGATTCAAAGGCAACATGTCATGTATCCAACTATGATATATTGTACATCAGAAAAAATGGATGATAGGAATGTATATCATTTTACCATGTCAGAAAATTAATGTCGATATGCAAACTACCTAGTTTAATAGAGAAACTGGTGAAATGTAAAATGTTACTATTTTTATCAGTTAACTATACATGCTCTCTAGATAAAATATCGTAGTGATAGAAGAAATACAAGTGCTAAGCCACAAAACTTTGGTTAACCATCACCATTGTATATATATTCCTGTCATATTTCAAAATCTATTTATATAATCCAAATATAACACTCATTTGTTTGTAAGAATAACTACTACCAATGACATTTGTTGGTCAATTTGGAATTGAAGGAAAGATTCTGGAAGATGGAGAGGCAGTGATCTTAGGATCAGGTATTAATTTTTTGTGATCAGAAGGATCACGCACCCAACGCAGCTCACTCAGATTGGGTGTCTCAACAAAGGTCATAGTGAACTCTCCAAACTTTTATGCATTCCCTTTCTTTCCAGCTCTTAAAACAAGATTAGCTTTGTGATAGGAGAAAATGCTGTTAGTTAGGTTAATAATATCACCAGGTTGAAAAGCATCACATAGGATACTCGTGCTGCGATTAGCTAAGCATACAATAAACAAGACAAGCATTTTCTTTATACAAATAAGACGGTTCCTAGTTTCCCTGAAGTTTACGGTGCAAACATGAGCAACCAAGTACAAGATTTTAGTAAACATAATTGCTAAGTAATCAGTTGTATAATTTTACTTAGAAAATAAATAGTGTGATTCCTATACAAACTATATGCTGTAGTATTGCAAAGAAACCAAACATCTAGGGTCTCTGCAAACACTTAAGTGTGAAAAGCTGTTCAATTCACGATGTACAGTTCCAGTAGTGTGTTTACAAAGTTTGAATGGAATGTCCACATCGTTAAGCCTCACTAAAGGGTTTACCACTGACAAACTGAACTACAATGTAGAACTGGTGAACCTAAAACAGTATCTTTGGACAGACCGAGCAAAACTTTGATTCGAAGGAACATATTAAATTTACTAGTGAATTAGACTTCCAAAATACATTTAAAATTCCCCATCTGCATGACATCGAGATTTTGTAAAGGGTATGTCCACATCACTGGAAATGCTTGGCTTCATCAATAGACAACACCCAGTAAGGATAACGGCAATGCTCAGAAGAATACATACCTGCATTATGCCATGGATCTCTACCCCAAAAAGTCCCCTGTGAAGGAAACACATAAATGTGCGGTATGGACAGAATGTAGTGCTCTTGGAGATGCACATAACGCAAAGCTCAATCATGTACATGTGTAAAGATCCTTGCACATAATGGAATGTGCTTGAACCCCTTTACTAAGCTCCAATTAGGATTAACCGTTCCAACCCAATCTCTATTACATTACCAATTAAAGATTCAAAGGCAACATGTCATGTATCCAACTATGATATATTGTACATCAGAAAAAATGGATGATAGGAATGTATATCATTTTACCATGTCAGAAAATTAATGTCGATATGCAAACTACCTAGTTTAATAGAGAAACTGGTGAAATGTAAAATGTTACTATTTTTATCAGTTAAACATACATGCTCTCTACTTATAAGACAAATACGTAGTGATAGAAGAGATACAAGTGCCAGAAGCCACAAAAATTTGGTTAATTATCACCATTGTATATATATTCCTGTCATATTTCAAAAGCTTTTTATACAATCCAAATATAACAATCATTTGTTTGTAAGAATAACTACTACCAATGACATTTGTTGGTCAATTTGGAATTGAAGGAAAGATTCTGGAAGAGGGAGGGACAGTGATCTTAGGATCAGGTATTAACTTTTTGTGATCAGAAGGATCACGCACCCAACGCAGCTCACTCATATTGGGTGTCTCAACAAAGGTCATAGTGAACTCTCCAATCTTTTGTGCATTCCCTTTCTTTCCAGCTCTTAAAACAAGATTAGCTTTGTGATAGGAGAAAATGTTAGTTAGGTGAATAATATCACCAGGTTGAAAAGCATCACATAGGATACTCGTGCTGCGATTAGCTAAGCATACAATAAACAAGACAAGCATTTTCTTTATACAAATAAGACGGTTCCTAGTTTCCCTGAAGTTTACGGTGCAAACATGAGCAACCAAGTACAAGATTTTAGTAAACATAATTGCTAAGTAATCAGTTGTATAATTTTACTTAGAAAATAAATAGTGTGATTCCTATACAAACTATATGCTGTAGTATTGCAAAGAAACCAAACATCTAGGGTCTCTGCAAACACTTAAGTGTGAAAAGCTGTTCAATTCACGATGTACAGTTCCAGTAGTGTGTTTACAAAGTTTGAATGGAATGTCCACATCGTTAAGCCTCACTAAAGGGTTTACCACTGACAAACTGAACTACAATGTAGAACTGGTGAACCTAAAACAGTATCTTTGGACAGACCGAGCAAAACTTTGATTCGAAGGAACATATTAAATTTACTAGTGAATTAGACTTCCAAAATACATTTAAAATTCCCCATCTGCATGACATCGAGATTTTGTAAAGGGTATGTCCACATCACTGGAAATGCTTGGCTTCATCAATAGACAACACCCAGTAAGGATAACGGCAATGCTCAGAAGAATACATACCTGCATTATGCCATGGATCTCTACCCCAAAAAAAAGTCCCCTGTGAAGGAAACACATAAATGCGCGGTATGGACAGAATGTAGTGCTCTTGGAGATGCACATAACGCAAAGCTCAATCATGTACATGTGTAAAGATCCTTGCACATAATGGAATGTGCTTGAACCCCTTTACTAAGCTCCAATTAGGATTAACCGTTCCAACCCAATCTCTATTACATTACCAATTAATGACAAAAATAATCAGTGTGATTTAGAGAAGATTGAGAAAAACACTTTCGGGAGAAGCCCTTAGCCTGCCCCAAAAAGTCAGGTATCAAAGAAACTTTGCTAGGAGAGTCTGGGTCACATGGGATCCTTGATGACATGTTCTTTTTACTATGGTTAATAGCAAATTTCAGGAAATTAGCCTAGTCCTACGGATGTACAAATGATATTTCAGTCTATTAATAAATAGCATCATAAAAATCAAATTTAATAAAGTTTCTTTCTGTAAGACACGGTGAGTGGTGGTGTCGTAGGTAGTCGAGACTCCAGACCATAACAAAAATGTGTTTCAGAGTTTCTGCAAGAATCACTCTGTTACTAAGACCTCTTCCAAACATAACAACAATTTACAAAACAAAGCAAGAACCAAATTGAGCTTTTATGACAAACAATTCCAGCATTCATGTTGCCATACATTGCATTAAAAAAAACTAGGGTAACTTTCTGACAATAACCATTCTTGAACCTCATTTGGAAAATGGAAGCGTGTAACCGCTAAAAGGTAGGAATATATATGAATAAGTTTATTGACACAAGCATGGAAATTAGTACGATATAACTCAATACATATATCTTTTAACAAGCCTTCATCTAAAATATATTATAGAAGTAATATTTTAACAGAAACTCAAGTAAGCCATGAAGATATATGGAATGTCCACAAAATGTAGATCGCAGGTAATTTGAAGAGAACAACATGTGGGGTTAAGAAGCACTTCCTTATCATCTCATTTTTAGAATCAAAGAGGCAAACAATTTAACATGTACAAGATAAGAGAAGCGGAACAAGCGCTAGACTCTCATGTATCAAGAACAGTTTTTGAATGAAAAATGATGGCACAAACGTGGCATACATAATTGTTTTCAATTAGCATGCCTAGGAAACCAATCTTTTGAGAAATGGCTTGAGAATTTTTTTATCTTCTTCTAAAGAGATCATTCCCTGATGAGAAGGATCTTCTAACATCATTGTCGAGACAAGATAACCAGCTACAGACCAAGTCTGGTATTTTCGAGCTTGCTTCCCTATCTACCCAGCAGCTTTTCCATCATAATATTCTGGCCAACCATCCCTAGCCAGCCTTCGTTCTGTAAGTTCAATTGGTCTGCAAGCTATCTGTGGCCTCCCTGTCTTAATCCATGCTGTTGTCAATAACCACAGCAAAACTGCACAAATCCAAAGTTTGCTTTAATACCACTATACAGAGGAAAAACATGATTTCTTGTTATAGAATATTATTGAAAAGAACAGAGAAAAAAATCCTAGAAAACCAAAGTTCCTTAGATTATTAAGACTTGAACTGGCCAACAAGGTGTAGAAATGTGGAATTAGACTGCATATATAGTATCCAGGATAACAGTAAAGTTCTTTTGTTTCATAACTTTAAAAAACACCAGTACATGTAAATGGCATATATGAAACAGTTAATGCTAATTTGTGAAAGTCATATCCTAAGGCTTACTTGAGCAATTAATTAGCCGATAGGCTATATATAGTGTGAGATTTGGGCCGAAACCTGTCTCACGCCTGCAAACTGCGCTTGGTTTCCGTCAAACTAGAATGGTTTTCAGTCAGCAGAGTATATCAGGACCCGAATCAAATCCAATCTCGGAATTAAATCAAATCAAATCCAATCTCGCAACCGATATTTTCATTTCAAACGCTGCAAAAATCTTGTCTCCAGCTCAAGAATCGAGTAACTCTAAAACCCTGATATTTTCTGATTTACTTTGCGTTTGTAGTAAATAGATTGAAGCAGCCGCCATTTTTGCACTCTCATCATGACATGCGCCCTTCTCCTGCAATTTTCGCAGCAGTATTGTGTCTGGCACTGTGATGGAAGCCCTGGATTTTTAAGGTTTTTTATGATTTCGAATCAAAGATTAATTTGGAGGTTTTTCTTTTTTAAGTCGTTTTATACACTTTTTTCTGAATTTTTGCAATACACATCTCTTTTTCCCAGATTTAGCTTGTTCTTGCGGCTAGAATTTGAAGAAAAGTGATCTTGTATGAAATCATTTTTTGCTCTAATATCAGTTAGGTGGGTCGGAGGAGATAGATACGTCGAGCCCTAACTGAAATTCGGTCGAGTGCATATTAGAGCTACAACCAGATGACAAATACGCTTTAGTAAACTCACAATCTACCATCGCCTTATTAAGTAGATGTGAATCGGAGGTTTTATATGCAAAGAGGCTAATATTTCAAATCTAATTTCCTGAATTACATGGGTGGTAAATTTGTCCCTTGTAAATAAGAAGAGGCTGAATTTAATCTCGTAGAAGTGCCATTTTGACTTTGATTTCCAAGGACAAAATCTTAAGTCATTTTAAAAAGTGACAATCCATGTTGCAAGTGCTATCTGTTTGAGGTCCTGCTTTGTCGTAGATCACACTGACATAATCATTGTCATTCCTTGTTGACACAGAAAATAGTGGAAGATTAAGCAGTGCACCAGACAAAAGAAGAAAAAGTGGCAGGTCCAAAAGATTGCAATCAAGGCAAAGATTGCACAGAAGAGTAACTTGGAGCAATGCACTAAAGTTAGTGTGACAGTGGTCACGTGCTCAATGCAATCTGAACTATAATGCAATCTGACCAACATTTGGACTGGAAAAGGGTTTAAATGCAATTCCATTCAAGAGATTCGTTACAACTCTCCTTTGGGTTTTATGAGCCACAGGGTGTTGTTAGGGACTTAATGTACCTCTCGTTACCATGTTGGGGAGCACTTTTGAAGCTGAAACTGCCGAGAATGTGCAGGAAACTTGTAAAATTGATTCAGGCAATGTATCCTGAAATGAAAACACCACTAAAATGTTTTGTGTGGTTGGAATTCGGCAGCACATTTCAGAGCCATAAAAAATTATTAAGTGGAATGAAAATCTGGAAAATGCATAGAAATTTTGAGTATCTTTTAATTGTGTTAAATGCTAGGAAATAGTTTCAACAAAATACTTGCAAAACAGATCTTGTATCCTTTGCACTATGTCTATGAGGAGGGTTGCTATTAAAAGTTGTATTTCAAGTCTTTTAAGAAACAGGCCCTCATGAGGTCTTTTTTTTTTAAATTTTGGATCACGTGACCAAATGTTGGTCATATAAGCTATCATCAAATGTTTTAACATAGTTTCTTAAATTTTGTTATTGCATATAAAACCTTTGATTCACATCAGGGGAACAAGGAGAAAAGGAAAAAATTGTCTTGGAAAAACATTTGAAATGTTTGCACAGGAAGTAGGTTTGCAATTAGCTGTGTATCAGTTCTTGTGAGCACTTCATTTCCCACTGCTATACCTGTGATTCTTACAGCTGGCAAATACACTTGGATGTTTTCCCTTACCCATTGAGTGGCATGATCAAGAGTGGTCATGCTGGCAAGATATTCATTTCCCATGCCAATGACTAATTCTATACGAGAATTTGCAAATTCTTTGAGAACAGTAGCATTTACACTGTATAGTTTTATTTTGTTGATGTTGTTGCTTTGTAGGAGACCAGCTACTTCCTCGGATGGAGGTAAGTTGTCTGCTACTTCTCCATAATTAATACCTACATTGGTAGCACTTATAATGGATGGAGCATTTGATAGAACATGCCCTGAAAACATAAGTAGCAAATGTAAGAAGGAGCATCACATGGGAATTTATCAGGTAACTTTTAAAGACTAGGAGAAGTCCCATTACAAGTTAATTTAATCTACTTTAGAACTAATGTCCACTAATGGCCAAACTAGATAATAGGAATATTTAAAAAGTAAAAGATTAGTGCTTCTCTAACAAAGTAAAGCACAACTTCAGTAAAGCATGACTATCAAGCAGCAACACTAGTTGGTTACATTCCATGTAAGACATTTTTAGCCTGTTGACAATCTAAATATTCTATGGGGGCTGCTTTTATTGTGCTATCCGTGTCATGTCGTATATCCTTCTTGATGAATGTCATCCTGAAGTAGCAAAATGAAATAAAACTGAACTTAAATGTCCATAGGAGGCCCCCATGGGACCACAAGATGACATACAGTTTAAGCCACAGTACTTGCAGATAAACTGCTTTCAACTTCAAAATATCTGAAACCATATGCCAAGTTCCATGACATCCATAATGTATAAGTTATAAGGTGCCTTTAAGGTATCCACCTAGCTTCGTGAGAGGTATTCTTATCATGTGTAAATTATTCATTCCATTCTGCTTAGTGGAGTGTACCAATCTTACTTGCTCATTCTTTGCACAACAAAAGATCACATGTTTATCATCCTCTGCTACTCCTCTGGCACTCCAGAGTCCTAGGAGTATGGTTCAATGAACCAGTGGTCCAAAAGAGTATTTATAGAGGTAAAAGGAGGGAGGACTATATTGAATTAAAAAAAAAGAGAAGTCTATTATATATGAACACAAATCAGGTAACTTCATAAGGGATTTTATGATGTAGGTATAAAAGCAACCAGAAAACTACAACTATTCGATAGTGTACTTTCAAACATCAAACTGGAAGCTCGAGCTCCTTCCTTTGTATGGTGTGTCCCTCCATTCACTAATACTTTCAAAAACATAAAAACTTGCTTGATTATTATTGTACATTGTTGTTTGAATTTTTTAAGTTTCTTTGCCTAGTTTGTTAATTAGCGTATATTCTACATTCTTGAAGATCTTATGAAAGGATAGTGAATTGTGATGTTGAATTTTTTCCATTTTATATAAGCTTCAATAATTTGTGGCATTATTTTAAGGATTGGATTGTCTGTGGTGGTAGTGTAGCTTTGATATTCAAATGGAAATGACTCAATTGCTGAATAATTTCAAACTTACCGAGTTCATCAATAATTTCAAACTTACCGAGTTCATCAGGAGCAGAAGATGGAATGGCTCTCTTTTTTTCTTTTTTTTCTTTTTGGGGCATTTTCTGTTGTGGAGTAACTTCTTTATTACCCTAGATTTATACGGTTATTAAAATACTAATAAGGCATTTTTCTGTTTAGCATTTTCAATTTTCTGGGGCTTTTGTTAATCTCTTGTCTTGTAAAGTAATGTTATAATATTATATTTGTTCGGTTCTTAAGACAAAATTCATAGTAATTTTGAGGGTTCATAAGTATAAGCTTGAGGTCTTAATTCCTTTATACTCCATTTATGTCAGGATCATATTGTGATCCACAATCTTTGTCTCAACTTTAGTTTTATTTTCTCCCATTCTACATTAAAGATTATCTACAACATTTTAATTGTTGTGCTTTATTCTATTTGCTTCAACCTTAATTGACAATAATTCTCTTATTTGCATAAAAGATAGATGTTTTTCTCCCTTTTCGTATTGAGATAAAGATTGTTGAATTCTTTTTTTTTCTTCCTCTTTGAACTTGTTCGTTGTAACCCAATCAAGGTATGTTCTTTGGTTTTATAGAGGTGTATGAAAGGATGGCTAAATTGTGAAGCAAAACATTATACTCTAGATGATCTATGGGATTTTGTTATGGACCTGAGTGTTTATGGTCCTGGAGTACCATTGGTGTTGAATTGTGTAAGGCCAAATTCAACTATTTTTCCAACATCCTGCCTGCTTGTGCAAAGCTAGACATCTATCAAATGATAAAGGAAAGAAAAATTCACACAGGGTCAGCACTTGCAATCCAAGCTAGGCAAGAAATTTGGTGTCCACAACCGGTCTTTCATTATATGTAGATTGTAAAGTCGATCCAAATGCTATTGAGTATCACTGATTGTAACACTAAGAGAGTGTGTCAAAGAGAAAATAGTTCTATTTTTGAGATTATGTACCAAAAATGATATCATGTAATTAGATGAGGTAGACATTAGCCTTATTTATTTTGTATATTTTGTCATATGTTTATTTTCATTTTAACAAAACAACAGTTCTTGTACTTATAAAATGTAAGCAAATGTGACTTTACTTTAGAAAAATAGTTAATAGCTCATAGCCTTACTAACATGGATCAAACACATTCAAAACAATTCACATTCCCAATGGTATAGGGCACAAAATTTCTGAAGTAGAGCAGTCCAGCAATTTCAATACAATGTGCCCTTATACATAGTCCACATTAACAACCACAAATATCTAAGTGGCTAATCAATTCCTAAGCACATATTATGCAGCTTGAAAATAGGGTTTTGGACAATTTAGTCTTCCAAAATATCAATAAGAGCACCCACATCAACTCAAGTCCTTTTTAGTCAATGGAAAATCAATAAACTATACAAATAATGTGGGTGATGGGCACTTTTTTCACTCTTACCAAAAAACCCAATTATATTCTTACCAGGCTCCACTAAAATTAAAAGCTAGGGGCCTCTTAACCTAAGAAAATACGAGCATGTTCTGGTAGAAATTAATGGAGTCCTCAGGTCACTTATGTCAATTATTCTTTTTAGATATGTTGTTTAAGACTTTTCTTTGCATGGACTGTAGAGTGTGATTTTTTCACCCATATTTTTTTGAATATGATATTATTATCTGCATACAAAATAATAGAATTGACATTTGAGTCATACAACACTTACTAGGATAGTAACATTAAATTGACCTAATCTTAGGTAAAACTTTATGGTTAAGCATCCTTGAGTCAGATTAGTATGAAGATAAATGACCTATAGAGAGACCAAAATGCTTCGTCTTTGTAAACATCATCTACACATAATTAATTATAATTAAACTATTTATACTCATAAAATGGATAGCCATGGACGCAAAACATTTATTTAATAATAACCTTCATACATATTATCCTCTTATAGTCAATTAATATTTTAAATTAGAGATTTTATAATTTACAAGTTTTTCACATAGTCATTCTTGTAAGTATATATATACCCAAATGACTTCTTACTCATACCCACTCCTGCAGTGTTAGGCTTATGAACAATCAAAGCCAAAGCCTAGGAAGATATCCTTTGTCAGCTGGAGCAACATATCTACTCACGACATATTATGGGCATTACAGGGATTAACATTTTAAATAAAAGCTTTATGAAAGTAGATCAAATATAAGGTTTTAGTTGTAGGGTTATTTTTTAGCCATTACAAGGATTAACAAAGTACTTTGTTGACTTGTATATAGCTTACTTGTCTATACAACTAGTGCCAATTTGGATTGAGAAATACTATGCTAGATAATTACAAGGGATCCCTAAAAATTGAACTGGGGAACCAATAGTTCATTTATTAGATTTAAATACAAGTTGTTACCCAATAATTAAGAAGGGAGCCCTTAAAGGAGGCTATCACCAATCACAAAAGAGAATAAGAGTCATGTCATTAATCACAATGAAGAGTAGTTAACCCCTCTATGTTGGGCATGAGCATGAGGCCTACAATGTGTAGTCCATTTTTGAAGGGGACATTGTCTCACATATCTATCACTATTTGTGCTAGACTCTGTCATAGCCAAAAGGTGTTTGACATAGCTAACTACGAGACATGCAAAAAGAAGGAAGTTTTGTATTCCTGGACGACTGAGAGAAATTTTGGGTTTGACTCCAGAAGAGGCTCATGCTGTACACATAAGCTATTCTGAACAAGCTTTCAGAAAGAAAGATGAAGTTATTTTGTTAATATTTGTTTGGTTGATCTGATATTATAATATGTTTCTTTTGGTAGGAATGCAAGATTTCATTGAGAATACTTTTTATACTTAGTTAATATACCCCACGTTTCATTGAAACAGGTAGTCACATTTTCTTTTTCTCGACCTTACAAGTGTTCTCCATACCATTACACCATAGCCTCTTAGAATCCACGAGTTTACTTTTAATCAGTCTTCTAAATGCTTACCGGGAAAATCTTTTAATCAGTCTTCTAAATGCTTATAGGGGAAATCCCCAAAATGGTGACAATAATAAGGAACTATGAACTAGTCTGGTTCTTTGATTATGGTTATACAATATCTACTTTGATTTGACACTATATCCCCCTAGAATCCAAAAATTTACTTCTAATCAGGCTTCTAAAGGCTTACTGGGGAAAACCCCAAAATCGTGACAGAGCCAAGACCATCTCCAATTGATTACCAACATTATCAAACAAAGCCACTGTTTCTCAAGGCATGAGGAGGCAGCAGGTTGAAGGGGAACAAACCCATGATTTATCTTTTCTATATATATACATAGAAAAATATATATATTAAACATGGAAAGGAAGTACAAATCACAATTGAAATTGTTGCAAATCTTTCATTCAGTTTTCGATCTACAAATATGTATTCCAAACATTTTTTATATATTGCAAACAAGATTGCATATATTTTAAACTACACTTCCTTTCCATGTTTATTTCTATATATTTTTCTATCGGCGTAACCCTTGCACCCTGCCTGGCAAGTAAAATAACTATCTAGTATCATATGATACAGCTATGACATAACATAAACAGGAAAGCATTCAACATACAAAATGCCAACACAGTAAACTACCATGTGCCAGAGTATTTATTAAAAGTAGAGAATAAAAAATAAGAAATGGTATAGGCATAAATGACTTGATCATCTCTTGCCTGGGAAGCTAAAACAACCAGAATGTCAAATCAAATACAAAGTCACAGAGGCATTGACAAGGCACAACAATGAACTATCACCAAGAAAGCCTCAAACAATTACGATAAAAAATTCATATATAATGTATCCAGAATCTCTTCCACAATGAAAATTCACCACAAAATCTTCACACCTTTTAGATACAACAAATTGAAAGAACAACAAAAATATGACACCAAATTCAGGCTTATAAGGATAAAATCAGGAAAATGTCCTACAACATGACCAAAGCTAGATTAACATCATCGTAATAAAACAAAATCAAATATAGAAAAATGAAAAGCACATGGATTTTCAGATCATATATGGAAGGTCAATGCATAGGTGATACAAGTGATGATGGCACAATGAACTAAATTTAGCAACAACACTCCCTTCAGATAGATCTCTGTTTCAAACAATATTTTAGGTCAAACCTACATTTCAACACTTCATTTAATTTAAAAGAAGCATGCTTTTGAACTTTAATGTAATGGATTTTTACTCTTCATACCGCATAGTGATAAGCAGAGACATCATCATTGCCCACATGCAAATTCTAACCAAGGAGTTTAAACAGAAAAAAGATAATTTTTTTTTAAAAACAACATATTGCTTTCCACAAAGGAGTTCACTCACCCCGCCAAGAACCACCATTATGATAGCTCCATCTAGTATATTTTGGATCACAACCTGTCAATGCGCCATTCATGGTTTTCTAGGGTAGGGTATGCAATTTTGAGAGGCATGTCCCCAATCAAATCCTCCCATCTTTCTTCAAACAAATCCATAATTGCAGAGGCCTGTTCTGGAGGTGCCAATGAGCTCAAAATCGTAATGCGATTACCTACACAAAAACACCTAAAATCCAATCAGGCAGGGCTAACATTTCCTACAAAGTATCCTCCTCTCATTGGCATAAAATCAAAAACCCTGTCTTGTACCGAAAAACTACATTAAAAAAACATAATCAATTTGTAAAGTTTTTAAATAGATTTGGAATTTAGTAATGTTACAGACAAAAAGAGGCTCGTAAGCTTTATAAAATGCTTACAATTTGAATGCAGCTTGTCGAAGAACTACATCCATAATCAATGCTTCTTGAGGAAGTAGTACAGGATCCCCTGCAAGATATTGTGCCAGATTTCAAAGATTTTAGACTGTCTGAGCATTTAGATGGAAGCTTGGTATTTATTGGAAACAAAATTTTAGTAACAATAGGAAATGAGACCTCGATTACGGTTGCTTCTTCGACACTTGTAAGTTTAGTTCAGCCTCACCACCACCTCCCAATCTTATGTGGATCCCTTCTCGCATTCGTATATCATGAAATTCTTAAAGGATGCGCTACGACTGTATTATGTAAACAGGTGTAATTTTCATGATAATAACAGTAATACAACATCATATGATAGTTGCATACTTTATTGAGTCATATTTGTACAATTTGATAAAGTTTATTTCATACCTGATTTTCACTATTGTTGAAAATTGAACAATCTTTGTGAAATATTATTTAATTACAAAAATATGATATTATTTCCGGCAAGGCACATTACAGTTTCTTGTAGGGAGTATGACCATCAATCTTAGCAATGTGTGTATGTAGATACACGATGGCAAGGGAAATAATGGATTTGGTCAATGTACAAACCCATCATATTTAGATTCGGAGAGGAGAAGACACGTGTGAGGAGAGACATTGAAACCCTAACCTATAAACTGCAACCCACATAGGCTTGAAAATCAAACCCAAGCATGGAAAAGAAAGCTAGGGAGGATGGGTTTTTTGAAAACAATAAAGCAAAAGCTTAGTTGGATTCACGTGTTACCCAAATGGAGTCGGAGTAGCTAGTTTTTGCCTCCATGGAGACATAGTCAGTAGACATTGGAATTTTCAATGCCTCTCAATTGTGCAAGGACGCCCACACTTCTTTGCCCATAATTTCTTGCAACCAAGACAATGTTGCTAAGAACCCACAAAACACAAAGACCACCAGACCCCCTGCCCTACAAAGTTTAGAAGGTAAAGTGGTCTCATACCCACAAAACACAAAGACTGTCAAACCCCTTGCCCCACAAAGTTCAGAAGGTAAAGTGGTGGTCTCATTCGAGCTCCCTGATGATATTATTGAAGTTATTTCTGATTGCAAAGCGAAAACCATCATTCCTTTTATAACTCAAAGGCATCCTTTCCAACCAAGACTTCTTTAAATGGATTTGTAACTGGGAATCAAAGGGTTGGTTTATAAAAAAACATTAGGGGTTTGAGCATAGGATACATATCTTGTACTTTCACTGATCCAGACCATGCTCAAGCTACCTTACATTATGGTACTTGGATCATTTGTGGTCAGATATGCTATGTCCAGGTTTGGGATCTTGACTTCCATCTGGAAGGAATATCTAAATCCAAATAGTCTATGTGGGTAGAATTCCTTTTCCTTCACCTGGCCTTTTGTCCCTTTATGCAAGACATCGCCTCTCAATTTGGTAGAGTCCTATGGTGTAGATAACATTCTAAAAAATGGGTCAACTTACCTGTGCAACCAAGAGCATGTGTTGAAATGGACTTAACACAAGCTCTTCCCGAAACAATTAATCTGGTTGGGCCCGGGTTTGTATTTGAACAAGGATTACATATCTAAATAAACTTAATGCCTACTTCTACTATTGTTGTCAAGAAAGCCAACTCATTCGAGACTGCGTAGTTCGTAAACCATGTCTACTGCAAGCACCTCCAAGCAATTCTAGCCTTGATATTGTCACTCTCGCCGAAGAAAATTAGAAATCTATCCCTGTTACCCCTACCACCCACACCACACCCACAACCAACCCACCCCTTGAACATCCCACACCATCATCATCACCTCTTCTCAAACCCCCAACCAATCTTAAGTGCTTCAAAGAAGCTATAACAACATATGCTAATAGAGTTGCTAAAAGACGAAAAGAATGTCTATCCTTGTCAAAAATAGTTTTGTTGAGTCATTAAGCCCAACTCTCAAATAGTCCCATGCAATCTCGATCCAAATCCCCATCCAAATCCCCCTCTAGAGAACAAAATCTCATAAATAATGTAATGGATGCCCATGCCTATATCTCAGAGAACAAGTTCACTCTGTTGATGACGGATGAGGAAATTCTTCCTAACTCTTCACAATGAATTGTCACATCCAATCTTGGAATGTTCAGTGTTTAACTATTCCCACTCGAAAGTATCATGTCAAGAACTCTATTTAGAACAACCAAATTGATGTGATAATGCTTCAAGAGGTGAAAGTCAATGCAGTACATCTGGATTCCATTCTTGCATCTATTTGGCAAGAGGCTTTTTTTCTTCACACAAATCACAATAAGGGCAACGGTGGGGCAATCTTAGGTCTTGCCCCTTTGCTTGCCAAACATATTGTGGCTTCTGGATCTGACCCATACAATTGTTGTATTTGGACCACTATTCTTTTCCAAGGCACTTTGTATGGATTTTTTTTCTATTTATGCTCCTAACTCCTCCTTCAAGCAAACTCAGCTTTGGGAATGGCTTCGTCTTCATCTCCCTCCTACCGAGTGGATTTTGGGGGTTGATTTCAACATGGTTGAGCATCCATTTGATCGCAATTGGGATGATTCTTCCTTACACTGAATTTGAAGCTTGGAATTTAGCTCAAAACTCCTTGGGAGTCTATGATCCTCTTTTGGGAAAAGTTAGCACTCATATGCCACACTGGTTTACTTGGAATAATTGTCGTGAGGGCTGTTTGAGGAGAATGAGTCGTTTGGATTGGTTTACATCTCCCCAAATTGACATATTCTCCCCTCCTAGGCTGGTCTTTTAGTTCACCTTGACCTCTCAACCACTCTTTCCAATCATCTCCCCATCTTTACCACCCTTGCCCTTACTAATTCCCCTGCCCTTCCTAATGATCTTCCATACAAGTTAAATGTTTCCCAATTAAAACAACAAGATTGCATTGATGGCCTTTTAGCTATATGGAAAGTTGAACCAAAGCCTCAACATGATAGGTGGATCAACTAGTGGGAGAGAACTATTGCCCATTGCATTCATTCCTTCATGACTATGGGTGAAAAGCTGTTGCCCAACATCAAGGATTGGAAAAATCCCTTAATGGCCAAGTAGAGCATAATCATTCTCTTTTGATTTCCAACCCCCTTAATGTTGCTCTCCAACAATCTGTGGCTAAAATTGAAAATTCTCTCTAGAATTTGGTTGTTTACAAAGGAAAAGGAGCCCAAGTTCATGCTTATCTCTAATGGATCAAGGATGAGGATAGGGGATCAAAATTTTTCTTTCAGTTCTTGCAACACAAACATAAAAAAGGAGCATATTTCTAGTTTAAGAGTTGCAAATGGCTTTGTTCATACTAGCCAATCTGCTATTTTGCAAATATTTTATGAGCACTTTAAAAACCTTTTATTGATGATTCTATTGGTGATCCTCTCCTTCCCATTATTGAAGAAAGTGTTGCAGGTTGTATTCCTTGTAAAATAGACCCTGAATATAGCTAATACCTTGACCATATCCTTTCCATTGAAGAACTTGATGAGGCTCTCTATAGCATGGCTTTGGAGAAAAGTCATGGAATTGATGGGCTCCTGGTTGAAATTTATAGATCTCTTTGGCCTCACATACATGAATACTTTTATTATGTTTTCCTTGAGGTCATTGAGACTGGCTCCTTGGGGGAATTCATAAACCAAGGTATGATAAAACTCCTCCTCAAAGGAAAAAATGAAGACATGGTTAATGGATGGCGACCTATTACCCTTCTTAACAACTCATATAAAATCATTGTCAAAGCCTTGGCCCACCGAATAAAGTATATAACCTAGGAGATTGTTAGGCCAAAACAAACTGGTTTTTTGGGTGGCAGATTTATTCTTGAAAATTTGGTGTTGGCTTGGGAGACTGCTGAATGGGCTCAACAATCTGCTCAAGATGCTCTAATTATCAAACTTGATTTTCATAAAACTTATGATTGCATCTGCTGGCCTTTCATTCTTAACATGCTAAAATGCCTAGGTTTTGGAACCAAAATTCAAGAGCATATTAAAATGTTGTTCATTGAATCCAATGCGGGAGATGCTATTAATGGATCCCTTTCCCCTCAATTCTCTTTACAAAAATCTATACACCAATGCTGCCCTATAGCACCATTCCTATATGTTCTACTTGTTGATGCCCTTGGTTACCTCTTTCAGCATGCCCACACTTGTAAGCTTATTCATGGTATTTCATTACCCGATAATGTCAAAGCACTTAACTCTTATTTTGTTGATGACAACATGTTTATTCAAAATTCAACAAATAAAGAAACTAATACTCTTGATGTTTTGGATATATTTTGTACTATCTCAAGATCCAATCTTGCCATGAATAAAACTGAATTCATTACGACTTGTCCTTCCCCACACCCCCTTGGATCCCTAGTGAATGGCATGAGATTAAACATGATATAATCACTAGATATCTTGGTATTCCCTTTGGGATTGGAGTATCCTTCAAGGATATGTGAAATTGGTTTATGACCAAATTCAAAGGCATACATTTGATTTGGACTAATCGGTTCCTTTCCATAGTCGGTTGCATCTAAATTTCCAATAAAGTCCTCTTGGCGAGTCATGTTTACATCTCATCATGTTGGCTACCATCTAAAAATTTCTATAACCAACTAACCCAATTGATCATGAGTTTTTTTTGGGCCAAATGGGGAAAAAAGAAGGGCTCTCCTACCACATCTTGGTTACATTGCATTCAATCAAAGGATAAAGGTGGGTTGGGGATTATTGACCCTTACACTTAGTGAATTTGTCTCACTAGCAAATGGATTGTGCGAGCTTTGGAAGGAGAGGCTCCTTGGAAACATTTAGTTTGATTCTGCATTAAATCTACAACTACTAACCATGCCTGGGAAAAGGTCAAGTGGAATGATAAACTCCTTTTGGCCCCCTATTTCAAAACTAACAGGTCTTCTCCATTCAACTCTATTTGGAAAGCATGGAAAATCACCTCGAAGAAGTTGGTTTGGTATGATCAATCCTTTAGTCATAGCCTCAACTTTGCAAACTCTTCCATATGGTGGAATCTAATTTAACAAGATGGAAAACCCCTTAGGGCTATTAAAAGTTTTAAAGGAAAGAATCTTTTCAAAAAGGGAATTCGAGTTTTTAGTGATTTATGGGATCCCATCAGCTTGAACTAGAAGTCTTGGAAACAATTACGAATTGAGTTCCGCTTGACATCTCTGACTAAACAACCTCTTCTTCAAATATAACTTGTTCCCCTTGATCTTTTTTGTCTTATGTCCTCTCCTTGTCATTCTAGCTTTTTGAAAGATTGGAAATGGCCTAATAAATGTAATATCCACTTATTTCCTCTCAAAACCATCTATAAACAACTCCTCCCCTCAATTTTGCTTTCACCTCATCTCAATGTCAAGTGGAACTGTAAGTTTAGTTGGGCAAAATGAAATATGGTTAGCCATCAAATTTGGAAGTCTAAAGTTGATCATGTGTAATCTTAGCTCTTTGCTTGGAAGATTCTTCATGTTAAGTTACCTAATGGTAATCGCCTCAAATTTCTCCATCGTCCTTTATCATGTCTCTTTTGTGCTAAATCTAAGTCTATAAAGCATGCCTTCTGGTTTTTCTCTCATGCTTATAACTTGTAGGATTCTCTTTTCTCCTTGCTTCCCGCCCTCTTCAATCACAATTGATCATGGAAAACAACACTCCTTGGTGTCTCCTCTCACCATAATATCCTCACTCAACTATGTAGATAAGTCATCCTTAAATTCATTTGGAAGTTTTGTTGCACTATTGTATTTTCCAGCATCTCTCAGCCTCTTAAAGTTGAAGTTCAAATAATTTGCTAGAATCTCTCTTTACAAGTTACAAATTTGATTGATATGCTCCAAGATTATTTAGCAACTAACAATGATCTTAAAAAATCTATCTATATTGTTCAAGCATAGTTACAGTCAGTTGACGGATAGACATCTTGCTAAGGAGGCTGCTTCTTGGAGGTTGTGGAGAGTATTTTTCCCTTTGGACGTTGAGTTGCTTAGACCTTCTTTAAAATTGTTGTTGATCAATGGTTCAAGTTTTGGTTATGAGCGTCAAGTTCAATATCTTCTTCAAAGAGATATCATTATTATATTTGTTGGAATTACTGTTGTTGTAGCAACACATTTTGTTATTGTAGAACTACTTTTATTATTGCAACTATAGCAGCATGCTTTACCTTCTTTATTCTATGTAATGATGGCCTGGAACTGTTGTTTTTATTGTTGTTGTAGCAACATGTCTTGTTACTTTTGTATGACCTAATGGTCACCTGTTTTGCAATGTCTTTTTGATTCTATTTTCTCACTAATGTAATTTGGTTTATTCTTCTTTATCCAATAAAAAACATTTAATGGTGTATCCATGGATCCTAGTCTTCACTTTTTCCCTAAACATAATAGTGAAGTCTGTGTTTGTTACTTATCTTTTAGTATTGTGTGTTAATGAATATCATGTTTTGGTGCATTGTGTGTACAAAAATATCACTGAAATGTGCGTTGAAAATTCCTACCATCTATTGGCAAAGGACTAAACTTGTATGATAACCACTAAATATTTATGGGCTTCTTAAAGTATCAATTTTGTTTTAGTATAGTTGAACGTATGTTCTATCTAAATGTCCAATATGTTAGATAATACAAGTTGTATCATCATATAATATTTATTTATGATGATGAAGGTCTTTCGTTATAAATTAGTAATGTGGGTTTGCTTTTTAAAATGATATATTACTAGCATACCTATATTTTAAAAATATATGTAAAGTACACCGAGAGATATCCTGCTCAAGACACCTATTTTTAATCAATTGAACCTTAACCCAAATTGAAGCTTAACCCTAACCATAAAGGTATTTGAAACCTAACTGTAACCCTATTTGAAGTTGGTTTGGATTACTGGCTCATAAACAAGGACAAATTCCCTAGAAGAGTGTCTTTCAAGTTTGAAAAAGTGTAAATGGAAAACCCAAACTTCAAAATGGTTGTCACTAACTCTTGGCTCACCCAAATAGTTGATCATCACACTAAGATTTGCATGTTCAATAGAAAGTTAAAATTCATAAAACTCAAACTGAAAGAATGGAATCCTTGAGTCTTTAGAAACCTTTTTAGAGAAAGGATCTCCTTGAAAGTAGAATGGCTAAGATCCAAAAACACCTCTCAAATGATTTTTCTTACATCCTAATAGAAGAAGAGAGGAATCTCATAGTTCAATTGGATGGTTTCTACATTTTTGAATAAATCTATTGGAGACAAAAATCAAGGATTAAATGACTTAAATAAGGTGTGAAACCAAGTTTTTTCATTTAACATGCAAAATAAGAAGGAAAATAATCATAATATGAAGATTGAAGATGCTTATGGATAAACTTCTAATGATCTTGACACCATCAAGGCTTCCTTGGTTTCCTCTTGGGAAAACATGCTCGTGGAGGAAAATGAAGACAAAAAAGAGAAGAAAAGAAAGATCTCTTCTTGGATCATATCCCAACCTTGGATGATGATTCTAAATTCTAATAAAGTAGCTAAATATGTCATTAAGGAAGAATTTAGCTAACAATGTCGTCATGGAAGAAGTTAAGACATCTATTTTTAGAATTGAAGGTGCCAAATTCCCAAGGCCAAATGGTTTTTGTACCTTCTCTTTCTAAAATTTTTGGAATGTAATGGATGAGGAGCTCTGTGAAGTGATTCAGGGATCAAAGGAATCATGTTTTTTCTTAAAGGCATTCATTGCTACTTTCGTAGCACTCATTCCCAAAAAGACAAATTCTAGAAAACTTGGGGATTTCAGACCTATTTGCTTATGCAATACTATGTACAATATCATCTTAGTTCATCAAGTACTTTTGAAGCATCATAGAACAAAATGTCATGGTGATCCCAATATCCATGTATGGGAGAGTGCAATGGGAGCATGTTTTGAACAAATTTGTTGAATCTTGAGAAATATATACCATGTCAAGCCTAGTCTAGCACATATTGCTCCTTGTCTAGTATTTGTCTCATATCAAATGGTGAGACCTATCCTTGTGGGCTTCTACAAGTTGAAGATCAACTTTAGAAGTTTAGATACTAGGGTGGAGTTTCATGTTTTGAACTATGAATTTGGCATTCAAAAAAACATGGATATTACAAGTACATTGAACTTGAAAGAGACATTCAAGATGCACAAAAAGATTGATGACAAAATCTTGTAACCTACATGATGTCATTTTATTCCTACACAAGTGCACACAACCTCTGTAATATAGCAATTTTTATTTTTTTCCAATTTGTCCATTGACAAGAAAAGATTTTACATCATTGTTATGAGTTTACAAGCATGTTTGGTGGAGATCATTGTAAGTATCATCTAGTATAAACATCACATATTACATATATGCTTGCCTATGCTTCACTTGGAGAGATTGAGTTTGGGTGGAATATGTGAATAAATATAAATTGTTATAGGTAGGATATAAAATTGTGTTGAAATATTGGATATATGCTCATCAATCTGGTCAACAACTTTATGTCACTGAAAGGTCATTTTTTCAATGATTCGAAAAAGTCTAGCCAATAATTCAATTGAGCAATCCCAAAATTGGCTACATGGGTTGTCATATCCCCATCTAAGAGAATATTGCTAGGCTTTATATCATTGTGTATGTAACTTGCACAGAACAATCATGATGTAGATATTCCAATCCATGGACTACATCGAATGCTATGTTCAGTATGTTTCTTAGGTCCAAAAAACCACCATATGAAAACAACAGCCTCTCCAAAATTCCTTTAGACATCATTTGGAGAACCAATACTCTCTTAATAGGTTGTGAACAAAAGGAAATGATATTAACCAGATTTATGTGCACATAGTTTCCTAGAACTTTGCACTCTGCAATAAAACTCTTCCAAGCCTTTTAATTTTGCATGTTGAAGATTTTGAAAGCATCAGTTGTACCATCATTTAAAATACCTTTATAAATAGATCCAAAGCTAGGAGTCCCTAATAAATTTTCCCCATCAAATCCATTTGTTGCATTAACGATTTCTTGATATGAAACCCCTATGTGATGAATGAGATTTAACATTGAAACACCTATAGAGTCACCATGAATCATCCTCTTAATATGCAAGTGACATCTCCTGTAAACAAATCCTCCAATAAGCAAACAACACAATACATTAGCAACTGCTCCTATTGCTAGTGCAATTGTTCGAACTTTACTTCTATTATTTTTACTTGAATGAATGACAATTGAACAAGAGTGAAGATGCATCCATTCTCCGCAAAGAAAGGAATTTCCCATAAATGATGTAGCTATCAAGTTTTTAAAGACACCTCCTTCATGAGCTCCTCCATTACTTCTCTCTCTCTCCTCACCTCCTCAGGTCCAACCGCTCAACCCCTATAGTTTCCCTCTCCAATTCAACCGCCTTTTCCCTCATAAACCGCCCCACTCGACTCTCTAGCTACTTGCATACCTCCAAATTGTGCCCTAAATCCACCCTCTCTTTGAAAATTGCGTCGCTCGACATAAAATTCGACAACACTGCACAAAAGCTTTCTATAGATCAAGTGATGAAATGATAAACCATAAATTGTAAGGAAATATGGATGAAAAAAGGTGATAAAATAGACTGATGCAAAGAAATTAGAACTATTTTTAAAGAAAATTGATCAAAAAAAAGAAATTGGTAAATATTAGTTATGTCAAAATGATCAGAAAACTAGAAGTGATATGAGTTGAACTAGATTCAATTGGAAATAAGTATCTTAATAAATCATGAATTTTACCTGCTGTAGTGTCAAACCACTGAGCTCGACAAGCTCAAGCTTCTCCTCCTTAGAAGCATATGGATTGTTCATATTCCTTTCCATCCATGCTTTCATCACATTAAGTAGATTCTATTTATGTTTGGCAATCTGGAAGTTCACGAGCTTTATTTCAAAATGTTAAACAAAAAGAAACACCCAACAGTTATTTTTTAAAAGAGGTTGGTAATCCACACGTTGTTGTTTGTTAGCATGCATTGTGGAATGTGGCGATTATTGGATGGTGTAACCAAAAGAAATGGAGATGGTAATCGTAAAATGAAGTTAGTCTTCACATCAAATTAAATTTGTTAAATTTTTATTGACACGGACTTGCTTTCATTGTATAATGCATCTTGGCGTAATTATATTTTAATATTAAGGACTAACCTTCTAATTTCAAGTCCAAGATTTAGTATAAATATGTTTCCTTAAAATTTGAGATTCTTGGTGAAGAAAAGTAAAGAAATCTTGATTTTTTTTCCAAAATAAGATCCATGTTTGGATGTTTCTAACTTAGATAGTTTCCTCCCCTTTTTATATTATATTGAATTTCCACAAAATTTACTTAAAGCCACACAATAACTTATATTTTTTTTCCTTAATTCATAATTCACCCAAAGTTTCACATTAAAATTTATTATCTAAAAACAATTTCCATTAATTCTTAACTGCTATTAAAATTTATTATTTTAAAGTGTTATAGAATTTTATTTATTTAAATATATTTATTATTTATTATTATTTTTTATTATACAAATGTTAATATTTAATATCATAAACTTTATTTAACAATAAAAAGAACATTTAATTTTAATATATTAAATCTTTAAAAAAAATAAAAATAAAGTAGTCACTCTCCCTTTATGGTGAAGGTATATATATTTATATAGTTTAAATTAAAGTTTAAATAATGTTTAAATAAATAAAGTTTAAAATAAATTTTTAAATAAATATTAATTTTTTTTAAATAATATTTAATATGAGTTTAAATAAAATTTTAAATATAAATTTTGAATAAAATTTAATATGAATTTTTAACTAAAATTTAATATAAATTTTTAACTTAATGTAAATGAAAATAAATGATTTTTTTTATTAGTACATAAAAAAAAAGTTTTCATTTAACAACATATTAAATTAAATTTTGACACAAAATTTACATGTCAGTTAAAATATCATTATAGTTAAAATTATTAAAAAAAAATTAGTGAGAGAAGAATTGGGATAAAGAAATTTGTTACAATAGTTTAATTATTTAAACATAAAATGAAGTTTGTCTTCAGTTAAATTAAATTTGTTGAGTTTTTATTGACACAGACTTGCTTGAACATTGTATAACGCCTTGTAATAACCTAAAAATTCTCTTTTTTTTTCTCCTACTACCATCCATGGTAAGAACCCTACTACCACCTTATATTTTTCACCTTCGCCCTGTGAGAACCCAATTTTTTTCTACTCCACTTTCTCTGCGCGTTCACTCCTACTACCGTCCTGTGGTGAGACTTTCTCCATGCATTTACTCTTACTACCATGGTGAGAAGACAATATTTTTCTTGCCCACATTCACTCCTACTACTGTTGCCCAAGTGTTCACTCTCCTCCACTCTCTGTCTAATGCGTAAAATCCGTTGACTGTGAGAATGTAGGTTTTGAAATTTATGAATGAGGAAGTAGCCATTAACTGAAAAATACAGCTCTCCTCGTTTCCAATAAGTTAGGATCTATTTTTGTGTTTTTTTTTGTTAGAGAAAAAAAAAAGCTTTCACTTTCATTTGAAATCTTCTGCGTTTTTTGATGTTGC